>VDFB02268596.1:0-26804 GCA_007258455.2 Sequoia sempervirens
CATGAATAGAATGAGCAACCTTCTTTCTGAGATATCAATTAATAGAACAACAAGTCTCTGGAAATCAACAATATAATTATCCAATGACCTCCACTGCTTTAACTGCGCTAACTCCTTGACATGGAGTTTAGGGTCCTTAATATCGAACCTCTCAATCAATATTTTAGTGAGTTTTGCATAGGAGGTGATTTGGTCATGGCCCATTGTGACCATTTCGTGATGCCACCATTCATGAACAACTCCATCTAAATGTATGGTAGCGTATTTGATTGCTTCATCTTCGGGCATAGGATTTAGTTGGAAATAAGTATCAACTGTCTGAACCCAAGCTCGTGCTGATGTCTTCCCTGATCCACCATAATAAGGAAAACTCAATTTGCCTACTTTCCTTTTGAGTTCACCGTGTTGCTCCCGGTTACCCCTGTTGGGTCTGTGTCTCATTCTTAAATCTATGTAATCCCGGAGAGAAATATCATGTTGAAAACTTGGTCTAGCATCAAGCCAATCCTATCTAAGTTGCTTTTGCAGCTCGATCAATGTGAGTTCATTATCTTCTTGTGGCTCAACTCTGGTTGGGAAGAGTGGCACCATGGGTCTTGATCCCACTTGAGTAGTCCGATGGTTAGGAGTCTGGTTATTAATCGAGTTGTCTCCCCAACCATTGTTGCCTCCATTAAAATTGTTATTATTGTTGAGCATATTTCTTGTCAGAAGCTCCATCACCTGTGTTATTCTTTGATATTTTGTCCCGTGCTCATTTAGAACTGCAGTCATGAGTGCTTCACCAGTTGGCTCTTCTCTTCTTTGTTCTTCTCGATTTGGATTGCTACCTCTTCTATCACCCATTGTGTCCTGTTGTGTATCTGCAATTACATTTGCTAGCTGTTATGCTCTTTTATGAGTATACTACCTGTGTGGACCCACCTTTGGTGGCTGCATATGTTAACTCTAAACCCTCTAGGCTGGCAGGCTCATAGCTCTGATACCATTGTAAAGACCCTTGCAATTTCTGATCTTAAATTTCAATTTTGAGTGGTTTGTAATTTTGTCAAACAATTATCTTGCAATCCACTTTCAGTGTGTAGAAGTTGTTTCCTTTGCATATGATGATAAAGTATTCATAGAAAAGACTCTAACAAGAATGCTAATGACTGAAAATGCAAGAGATATGCAATTTTTTTTTTTTTTTTGAGTTTTCAAGACTTTATAATGACTGAAATGAAATGCAATTATTCAAAATGAGCAGTTACAGCTGAGAGACATTTTGACAAACAATTGTCATACAACTCCAAAACTCCATTGTGTATAATATTGCAGCTCAAACTAATTACAACAACTGTCAATGATACTCACAGCAGGTCACTTTCTAAAAGAGATGACTTACAATGCAAGTATGACAATACAAACTCAGACTTCTATGGCAGCCATACAAGTGCAGACGTGGATAATTTTCTCCTATGAAATGCAAGCTATAATGAATGGATAATGACTGCTGTTATGAAAGCAATACAAAGATGTCTAAATGCAACTTCAAATGTAAGTTTATACAATGTAATGAAGAACCTGGTAGATGCCTTGAAAAAGCAATGACAATGGCAGCGACTGTTAGTTCCTTGCAGCCATGACTTAGCACTTAATAATCATGCCTAGACTGGTTGCTTGAAGTCGTTTCCTCCCAGCATGATATTGTCCCAACACTAGAAGCTCGAACCAAGAGGAAACCCTCCAAATCAAACTGCTGGAAGTGGACAATGATGAAGAGATGGTGCACCTGAGAATGGACCAAAACCACGATTTGTACAAGTATAAATAGCTGCCAATGAATCGCTGTAGCTGAATGTGATTTACCAAAAATGCTAAATGCCTTCTCCAAACAAAATTGATTCCTTTTGAGCTCCAAATTTGGTCATAGACCATTAAATTTGCAATGATCGCCCTTGTAGAAAAACTGAATTGTCTCCCTCCACACTTCTCCAGCTAGGCTTGATCTTTCACAACCGAAAGTGGTATCCTAGAGTATTCAAACCCTCGGACAAGCAAGCATTCAAGCTCTCGCCAAACTAGTATGAAAAGTATAATCCAAGACATGCCCAAATGGCTTGCTCACAGCTCCTTATAAAGAACTTTTTGACCTTCTAGAAAGATCCTCCAAAAAGCTTCTAAATTTTTTAATATTTTCCAAAAGTGACTATAAATTATTATTTTATTTTAGTCACTTTAATTAAATTAATTAAAAATAAAGTTACCTTTTTTATTTTAATTTATTGAGATAACTTTATAAATAATTAATTTAATATTATTCCCTTATTCCTCCTTTAGCCTTCGGGAATAATAAAGGCTAAATGATCCTCCGAAGTGGCTACTGAGAAGGGGACATTACATCCCTTCAACATACAAGATTAAAATTTGTTATCAATGGCATGCAAGAATGTTATATGAATACATATGGTCTCCTAGGGGGTAAATTCTGTGCCATGGCCAAATTAAAAAAGTAGGAAAGATTACAAAGAAATGAGGACTTTTAATATACAACACAGTTCAAGATGAATGTCAAAGGATAGAACCGAAAAAATGCAATGTTTGCTTGATAGAACAGTACAGAATATCATGAAAAGTTATACCTCATGAGAGAACTTAAGGGGCAGTTAGTGACAGAAAAATAGGGTAAGGGAGAAGGAACTCAACATCTGATACTGAAGCCAGAATTACCCTTAACAACAATTAATTATGTGGAAGATAAGGAACAACAATGCTTATTTGCTGAGAACAAATTTCTAGATATCAGAAGCTAAAAGACCATTCAGTATTCATCCTTGTCATAATAAAAAGAATATGAGAGATGTACACTGGTCATAACTCAAACTACTTCCTCAAGTCTAGAAAGCTTAAAAAGTAGCAACCAAAATTAATATAGGACTCACTTACCATCTCCAGTTTGGGGATAAGAATGGTACTGCATGGATTCTCTTAACACAATGATATTGAGATAATACACGGAGCTTCTCATTATGGCCAATGCATTTCTAAATGGACATGAAAAACATATTTGAATTATTCATCAATACAACCTCTCCTGCTTTAATGGAGAAAAAAACTTTATGGTGAATTGCCTTGCAGATTTCCACAGGACAATTACATCCATGGTTTAGAGACAGAAGCATGACATTGCTTGTTAAGATCTGGTATTGAACTTTCAACACCAAAATTTCAAATTTCTAACAATGTAGTAAATTCATGTGGATAAAATTGCTAGATTTTGTTGAGCATATGTTGTTGACAATTAAAGAAGCATGCTACTATAGGCCCAGCATCAAAATTTACTCCCAGCTTCCAAGAATCTCCAAATGGAGATAGCAATGCAGGGAGGACTGGGTACAGCCTTTAGCCAGCACTATCATCATCAGTTCGTAACCAATATAGAGGAGTCTGTCTCCCTTAGCTTCATGTATTTTTTTCTTTCAACCAATACAGAAAGATTTGGCCAGATAAGAAAACTAAAATTTTCTCCTCATCTATGGGCTAATACCTAAACAGTGACATGAATGCGAGCCAACCATAAGTCACTTACAAAAGTTCAAGAAAGTTAAATTGAATAACTGTTGTCATGTGTTGGTAAACTCATTCACTTCAGATTTATTGAATGAATCTTATTAGCAATTTCTCTCTCTCTAGGATCACCATCCTCCAAAGTAACACCCCTTGGATCTTCTGTTACCAGGAGTGGAAGCACACCATTTGTACTCCAGTGCTGTGCAACACGATCTCTGGAAGTGCTTCCAAGTGTAATTGCAAATATTGCATCAAAACCTCCGGCACCAGGAACTCCAGCCAAAAGCACACCTTCCATAGTCATTGTACTATCTAGCATACGAGTCTGAGATTCAGGTTCAATCTGCATAGAAAATTCAAACAAAACAGGAACTTTGAGATGAATATTTTTATAGATTATGTGGATGTAAGATAGCAGTAACTACCCTCAAACAAGCTTTATATATAATGATGAATAAATATGCTTTAGACATCTCTAGTCTTATGGGTTATCATATATAATTTACCAGAAGATAAAACAAATAATGAAGAATGATTGTACATTAGACATCTCCGGTATCATGAGTTATCCTACTACTTTATGAGAAGGTAAGATAGGTTGTCTACACGAGAGATCAAAAAGATAATAGTACGGCACAGATTGTTTTAAAAGGTGACTTTATCTTTGCAGTAAATGAAACAGAAAAGAGTTACTTACTGGAACTCCTGCAGCTTCTCCAATCTGCCTCAAAAGATTTCTAACCTCCAGCATAGCTTGTCGTGCTCCCAACAAAGCTTTGACAGTTGCATGATGACTAAAATCATCCTTGTGATGATCCATCCACTACATAGTACACATTATTAGCATAGCTGAAAACTTTTGTATGCACATATATAATAGAACAACTACCTTTGTCAAACATGAACAATTATTACAGAAAAAAAGGAAAAGAAACTAACACATGATTAATCAGATTGCACCAAGATAACTTTCTTGAAGTTCAAAGCTATCACCATTTCATCTTTGGCTACTAAAATATCTATTTCAAAATCACTGTTGTGGCAGAAAATCTATATTTGTTGATTTCAATAGGTTTGTCTAAGTGTATGATAGTTGGGCTTCACCAAGTTTTGCATATAGAAATTTCTACCCAGTACAAGTGTATTGAAAAATAACACAATTACATGTCTTTACACAGCACCCATTACCCCACTAATAAACTAGCGATGTCTGCCATATTTACTAGTTTGAAATCTACCATTAACTCTATATGGTGAGAATTGTGATTAGACACCATGAGCAACTGAATTTAAGGGTAAACTATATCAATATATGATTGAATGTTGTGTGAGCAGAGGCTTATTCACTTTGTTTTGATGTATGATAATGATTTAGATGATTTCTCAGAGAGGTTTGGTTGGCATAGAGCATGTCCCTAATGGCTTGTTTGTATCACAAACAATATAAATCTTGTAAATTGCATAACCCCTATGTCATGTCCCCTTCCAGATGACATCTCTCAGAGCATATGATTAGCCTATTATGTGACCCTCGTAGGCTGATAGTATGGATAGAGGGTCTTGATGGAGCTTGGCTTGGCTTGGGCTGTCAGAATTTTACCAGTTGGCTTTCGTTCGGGCTCATTCGGACAACATTTGCCTGAATTGCTATTTTTAGCAGTATTTGGCACTCAGCGAGGCACCCTAGCTATTTTTAGCAGTAGGGTTTGGTCATGTGCAGAATCAATCACTTATTCTCCAGCTTCAGACGGTTCGTCAATCGGACGTGAATTGAGAAAGATATTAATATTTTAATTGTTTAATTAAATATTAATTATTCGGAGCTTATATTATAAAGTTATAATATTAATTAATATTATAACTTAAGTGATTGTCTCAAGGGGTCGACCATCATTGAAGGGGGCCACTTTTAATTATAATTTATAATTAAAAGTGAGATTGAAACTATGGAAAAATTAAAAGGGAAAGTTAAAATTTATTTAAATGATGTCCAATTGAGAAAAGTCGACTTTTTGAGGAGATATAAGGGTTTTCATTGGAAATTGTGTTGATTATGATTGAAGTCAAATTTTTGTTGAGTTATTCTTCTGAGAACAGAGCCAAGGGTTCCCGTTTTCAATTTGCATTGGAGAACGTGCAATCTTTAGTGTGTGCGATTCAGAGGCTGTGAAATACCAGTTGATCTATTGCCAGGCAGAGAGATAGCTTTATTCAGAAGTTATCACAAAGTATCACAGGCAAAATATATTCAGGGTTTTCATTGTGGGATTCATTTGAAAGAGATTCTTCAGTAAATGTGCCCATTTTTGTCAGATCTGGAGACTACAATAAAGGCCGTACTTTTATTACTTGATTGCTGCTGCTTCAAAGCCATACATTTGCTGTACTAAGGCCGTACTATCTCATAAAGGGTCGTACTTTCAAGTTTAAGCCAAATCGCCTTCTTTTATCATCTTTTGGTTGCAACCCAGTTGGCGCCTACACCTCTGGACCATTCTTCTGGCATTTGGCTAAGTGAGAAGTAAAAATCTTGAAGGCCATACTATTTCTATGACATTTCAGCTTGCTGCAAATCAGGTTTTTATCTGATATTTTTGTTTAATCTTAACTGCATGTCAGAGTTTCATTATTGTAATGGCTGTGGAAAAATAAAGCAATCAATAGATATCCATTTCTGAGCCTATTTATTTTAGATTTGAGCTTACTGTATTTGTTAGGAATTTTATATCAATTTTCTTTCAAAATCGCAATTTTTATCATTCATGCAAAAACACCAAAAAAACCAAAAACGTCAAACAATAAAAGAAACAGTCAGTTTCAGAGATCAGTTAGAACAGGGGTTTCTACACCCTATATTTTCTTCATATGTTTTTGGTACCACAAGCATATAGTTAGGAGCATAGTTTCCAGGAGACTGGTTCTAGTACGGGAGATTGGTACCGGTACCAGTACAACTTTTTTTGAAAATAGGAGACGGGGGTACTTGGAGACGGCATCTTTTTTTTTAATAGAAATTAAAAAAAAAATTAATAATTTATAGAAAATACATGTGTTTTGGCTTTTATGCGACGGGAGACGCGCAGGAGACAACACTTTCCTGAGTGGGAGACTTCAAGAGACGTTAGGAGTCTTCATCCGCGTCTCAATGCTATTGGAGGCATCTTAGGAGACATCTCAAGTGCCAAAGACGCATCTCAGGGGGTAGGAGATGCGTCTCCCGGTAACTATGGTTAGGAGTTAAGCCTCAGCTCACATGGAAAATAATAATTGCAGACCACAGAGAAGCACACTTTAAGTCTATTCCTAGAAGCAAAATTCCTAGCTAAAGCACTGGTCTTGAATATCTATCTATGTAACCCACTCCTAACTATCTTAGTAGTTAAGAAACATCCCAAAATAATATGTAGTATTTTAGCAGACATTAGCAGCAGCAATTCTTTTGCCTCTATAGGACTTGGGATGAATAAACTCCACCTTTTGGAGTATGAACCATGAAAGAAAAAAATTATGTTCATGTTCACGAGTGACCAATGTAGATCAATAAGAATCATGTACATCCAGTTCCAATAGAAAATTACAAGGATAAACAATAACCCTAGAAGCTGAAAGTTGAGCAATTAAGACTAATCACTAAAACCAAAAAAATAGAAAGGAAGAAGTGAACCCTAACCATAATAAACATCTACAAGTATGAATAGCAATGTGAGGAGAGGCTGTCAAAGGGAAAGACTAAGCAGATGAAGACCATTTAAGACTAAGACCAGTCTGATTATTTAAAGGCCAAGGCTAGAAATGGATGCTAATACATGGTTGTATCAACATCCAAAGCAAGAGGAGAGGAATCAGCAATATCATTGTAATGATCCTTAACTAAATATTTATGTAAAAATACTCAAATCTGAAATATTGTAATGAGTCTCACCCAAAATGATTAAATCCCAAGTTATTGGTTCTTGTACGGGTGTGGGTGTGGGTGTGGGTATGGGCATAGTTGGAAAACTCGCAGAAAACTCGGCGAGTTTTCCAAAACTCGTGAGTTTTTTTTAAAAACGAGTTTTTCCAAGTTTTTTCCGAGTTTTTTGAAAAACTCGTGAGTTTTTGCCGAGTGTTTCTAATGAAATTTAAGCAATTTTTTAATTTTCCGAGTTTTTTGCGAGTTTTTGGCGAGTTTTAAAAAACTCTCCAATTTTTGGCTTGGCGAGTTTTTCTTTGGGGCGAGTTTTCCAACTATGGGTATGGGTATTGGGTATGGTGGTACAAAATTTTATTTTCCCTTGGGTATGAGTATGGGTTATATATATATATCTCAAATTAAGGCCTTTGAAACTTCTTGTCTTTGATTAACAATTAAAATGTTCCATTTTGATCCTCAATGGAGCTTCACATCATAGTTGCCAAGTTGTAAAAATTGGTGAAGCTGGCACTGAATGGAACTTTCTTCACTTGACACCCAAAAAGTGAAACTTCTGGAGCTTTTTACCATCAATACCAAGTTGTGAAAACTAGCAAAGTTGGCACTTGATGGAACTTTCTCCATTTGACACCAAAAGGTGCAACTTTCTCCACTTGAAGCCAAAAGGTGGAACTTTTGGAGATTTTTGCCATCAATGCTAAGTTTTGAATGATTAGATCACAACTATGAATTTCTTTTAAAATTATTCCATTTTTTCATTTTTGAGCACTAACTTTAATAAAATTCCATTTCTCATTGCCTTTCATCTTTCTAAATTCCAATTTCACATGACGAAGCTTGAAAATGCTCTAGAATAAATTTTTGCCTCTACTATCCAATGCTTTTTGCATAAAAAAAGTAGGAAAAGCAACAAAAAAAAAACTTTCTAAACAAACAAAAATTTTCAATCTGAGACACAACAAGAAAGCAAAATGCAAAAATCAACATTTTCTAAAAGGGGATAGGTTGATCTCTGGCATACAATGAAATGTCCTATTTTGAATATTGGGCCCTCCAAAGTGACAACTTTATGTTTGGAGGACAATCCTCATATATGATTGTCTCACAGTGCTGGAGAAAATTTGTCTTAGCCTCAATCCTACCTATTTGTGTTATGTATCTGCCATCATAGTTCTTATTAGAACTTCACTTTTTTCTCCTCATTTCCTCTACTAGTGTTGGAGTCTCCTTCAAGATTCATAAACTTGATAATCTTCAAGACAAGCAACTTATATACATCATTAGTAGACCAAGGCAGACCAACATCTAAGGACTTAAAGCATTTTGACAGGAAAGATAATATAGTTGACTTTTATGTGACAATAATGACCTGACATTTGGGTATAGATATGATTAAACACAATTTTTTTAGGTGTAGCAGTACCAACACTTCTAACTTATGATGTAAATGAAGCAACTATGGAAAAAAATTAACAATTGAATTCAAAGACCTGACTAAATAATGGAAAGTTGGAAACTACTTATTTTGATTAATCATTGTGATAATTACAGAGTTCAAATGCTGCAATATTTTAATTTGTTAATTGTCATACAATCTTAAACTTCCATATGTTGAGAATTACTTCCACTGCCAAATGTTGAGAATTCCCCTTCAAGGGGGAAAAAGAAATTGAGCATATTTAGGCAAACAAAGCATTCAGCATATTTATATAAATGTAGATCATTAGGAGTGGTACAAAAAAATTTATATGCACCTTTTCTGCTATTATTTTGCTACAATTCTCTGTAACCTTTTTATAATTCTCTGGTTGCTCTTCAGCTATATGCTTTAAGAAAAGAAGTTCTCTCTCCACAGTTGAATTTGCTTCTGCTAATTTTTTCCAAATTACTTGAGAACTTTGTGGATCTCTCTTCCTCCATGATTGAACTGCACCTACCATAGATGGTGTACAAGACCCACCATATCCTGGTTCCCCCAGTAGCTGCATAAATAGTTGCCATGTTTGACTGTTAGATCTAAAACATAAAATGGAAAAGTAAAAGATAGTGAAAAACAAAACCTATTCTCCTTTATTCCCTTTAAGTATGTCGGATGATTTCTAGTTCATTGTATCATAATTGGAGGAATCCCTAGTCTCTTCATGCAACAGCTTGCTTGAAAATGCTCACCATAATGTGAATTGAAGGCTCAAAAAGACTCACCAAGGCCATAAATGGAGGTAAAGCATACTCAGTCTTCTCATTATCCCATGTACAGTTTAGGATCTCAGTCACAGCCTCCAAAAATGATTTATCTTGCTTACTATCCTGCATTTTTCAAAAGTAAAAAAATAACAAATGCCTTTTGCAAACAAAGTTTGGAATAGTTAAAGCTACATCTAATCTAATTCTCAACTCCAGATGTATCAAGTGGATTCAATAGAGATATCTTACTTGTTGTAGCTATCAATTGGTTATAAAACAGTAACAGACCTCAACCAGAAACAAGAATTTCAGTGCCACTGAATCAAAGATCAAAAGATGTACACACACAACAGTTTTGAACTTTTATCTAATAGTAAATAAAACTGAATAAAACATATATAAAGAACTAGAACTATGGTTAACTTCCTATACACATAATTGTCTGGGATTATAAGGAAAACTTATGGTAATAGTGAATGAAATCATAGAAGAGTTAAAAATAACAATTATTTGAAATCTGAGCAAATATATTGCTAACAAAGAAATAGCCAGTGGTGAAAAAAATTGACATGAAAATTGAAAAAAATAAAATCAGGAAGATTGTATGCTTTTATAATGCTATGGATATATCTATCCTATGTTACACGGGGATGCGTTGCCTGCCCCAAAACCCCTTGTACCCGTCCCCATCCGCCCCGGGGATAGGGGGACGCATCGGGGACAGTCCCCTGCCGTCCCCGAAATAGGAAAATTGACAGGAAACAGTAGGAAACGTTTCCTCCTGGCTGGGAATGGTTCCCCGTCCCCGGGTACGGCTAACCGTCCCCCACGTACATGGAGCCTCCAAAAATTAAAAAAATATAAATTTTGTTTTTTTAAATAAATGTTTTGCGGGGCCCACAACAACATAAAATGTTTGTCTAAAGTATAAAAAGAAAATTTTAAATGAAACTTAATAAAGTTTCATAAATCAATCGATCAATTATTTGGGCTCTCTCACGGCAAGCGACGGCAGCGATGACTCTCACACAACATAGCGAAAAATCTCTGTCTCAACTCAATCCAAATCATTTTTTGGCATTTTGCTCCTGCGTTTGGGCATTTAAAAGAGACGTTTTTGCATTTTAAAGAGGCATCAAACAGATTTCTTCAAGTTTTTATTTCTCACGCCTAGGGCAAAGTCGCGGCTGTGTGATGTCCCCTTTTTCGGCATGATCGTGTTTGATGGTGGTTAGCCTATTTCTCAGACTCTCGTAGGCTAACAGGTTGGGTTAGAGGGTCAATGGTACTATCTGGAGAGGTTGATTGTTCTTGTTTCAGAGGCCAGTGATTAGATCACAGCGAGCGTTGGCATTTCAGGAGTCCACAACTTCTGACGGCACGGGATTATTCAGAGTTTTGAGCAAGTTATGAATTATTAAGTGATTAAGTTAATTATTTAACTTAAATACCTTTTATTAAAGTCACATTGACTTTAATAATATTTTATATCACTTAAAAATGTTCAAAAAGGGATTTTAATATTTTAATGTCTTAAAATATTAAAAAGTGCGCTCAAAGAATTAAGTCTTAAACTATGGAGAAGACTTAATTAAAAATTAAAAAAAAGATTTAAATGATGCAAAAGGCCGTACCTTCTTGAAATGCGTGCCAATTTGGTATAAAGGCATTTCCTGGCAATAGAAACTCACTTCTTGACTATTTCGATTTGCCTTGTGCATTTTTCCTTTTGAGCAATATCCTGTGACCAGGGTTTGATCATTTTGTCCATTGGAGAACGGAAAACTCTTCAGTGTTGAGTACTCTTGAGGCTGTGAAAGATCAGCTGAATCAGTACAGTTGAGGGCTTCACACAGAAGTTCTACAGTTGCAGACAGAGGATTTATTTATGCAGTTGTTTGTTCTTCAGTATAATAATTGAGGGTTTCTTGGTGGCGCTTCCTTCATCAGAGGCAGAGGTTTCCACAGAGTCTTCTTGCATTGTTTTCCATAGCCGTACGGCCAGCATTGGGGTTTGTGCCATAAAAAGGCGTGTGAAGTAATTAATGAAAACGCCTTCTGTTTGAGAGGGCTTTGACATCTATCATTAGCGGCTTGTCTTTTCAAAGCTTTGTGACCAGTTTCTGATCAGGAGAAACCTTTCCTGGAGTCATGGCGTGCATTCAGGCTTGTTTTCACCTTTTCCAGCTGTAGATCTGGCTAGAGTCTTATTTAAATAATCTGGAGCCCTTTTGGTATGTTTATCATTCTTAAACTATCTGTTGGTGTTAAATAATACATTCTGTACTTTCATTTTGAAGGAATAAGTTTAAATTTGTCTTTTATGAGCAAAAATATGCTGTGTCCCTTCTCTTCTGTCTATTAAGATTTCTCTAAAAAACTTTAAAAACACTTTAAAAGACTTAAGAAAAGAGGGTTTTGAGCTGAGAGCCAGCAGGGTGTTGACGTGGTTTTTGAGACTGCACCAACACAGAATAAAGTCTCCAACGGACGCTCTATCCTCTCTTGAACAAAGTATTCAGCATGCTAAGATTGCGAGTAAGATCATGCTTTCAACTCCAAGGTTCCTTGAGTGCGAATAGGCTCAGTTTGGCTCGATGTGATTTTGCTGGTATGTCAAGGGGACTTACACAATTGTTCGACGACTAACAACAAACAGTAGATTAAGGGCTTTTCGTGTGATTCAAATGATTTGGCAGGTAAGCACAAGTTTCCTAACTCTAACCGGAAATGAACTGAATTTAAAAGGGTGTAGGGCCTAAGAAGTTTATGTTCAATTCTAAATGCAGGATATGTGGAGCTTCATTTCGATAGACTTCAACCAGATTTCACCTAGCCTCCGTCGGACAGCCTCAGCAAAATCGGTGCAATCTTCAAGGGAAATAGCAAAAGATGTTCAATTATGACTTAACATGCATACACCATCACAACGACGCATATAAGCATATAAATCACAACCGAAGTTAAACTCAAGATAATGTCGGTCGACCACCAAGGCGAACTTATCATCAACAAGCCGCTAGTGGTATGGAATAAAGCGAAGCTATCTCAATAAAACACACACACCAAAGTATGCTACTTGCATGAATTTAATCTACTTGGATACGAAAGGAAGAAGAAACCTTGCTAGCATTTCATGACAAGGCGAATTCCATCATCAATGAAAAGATCTATTATCATAAAATGTGTTACACAACAATCTCCTCAAAAGTTTTCAAAGGGAAAACTTTCTTTCTTCTCCAAATGATGCAAAATGCTCTACAATGCTACACTATCTAGCTCTAATGCTCTCTCAATGTCTACTCTGATTCTAACGCTCTACTCTAATGAGATTACAAATGAGGGGGACTCCCCCTTTTATAGCTAGCCAAGTCCCAAAAGACGGCTAGGGTTACAATCAATAGAGTGGCCAGAATCGTGCCACCTCAGCCCTAAATAATATTGCCCTAAAAACCGCCACGAGGAGAGTGGGGTAATAAATGCGCCATAATGTCCACCATCATCCTTCTAGAAGATTCCATTTGTAGACGCGTTCACACTGCTCTCGATCTTCTTTCTTGGCGTTGTTCTTTGATTTCTTCCACTTGAGGGTTTTCATCTTTGTCACTTTGAATTATACTAAGTCCCAACACTTAGTCATTTTCTTGCAACTTTTCCTCCTTCGAGATTGAAACTCATCTTCATCGTGCTTCCACTTCAAGTCATCGTGCTCTGGCCTCAACATTTCTCCTGCAAAACAAGCAAGGAGAGGGGTATTAGAATACTTCATGATATAAACTTAACTCACTCACCTGATCCTCACGCTCCAACTTTCAAGCGATCATCGCCAACTTTGTGTTCAAGTTCATGCTTCTTCAGGATTCTTCATGCCTTAGCCAAATTTTCAATCCATCTTCCTCAAGGGCGTATCATCTTTGAGAAACTCATTTTACCTGCTGGAGCTCAGACAACTTTGATTTTATTCATCTCCGACTCCAGAAAACTATCCTCGCAAAGAATTCGAGCAAAATCACCTAGGCAGTTCCTTTCAAATTCATCGTCCGGAGAATTTCACCTTGAAAACACATTTTCTTCATTTTTGCCTTAGAAAATTTTGAAATTTCCCTTAGGAAATTCATCAACCTGGTGCCCATTTAAAACCTTCATACCAGAATCCTCGACAAGCCGTGGAAGACCTTAAAATCCATTCCTCATCGATAATCTTCGATACCCAGAAGGAAATTTCTTTCAGAACGTGTCGAACCCATGGGTACCCAACGAACGGGTTCATTTAATTTTCTGGAATTTTGAACCTTGGAAAAATAATTTTCAACAATTTATTTTATTTCTTCATCTTCTCTGAGAATTTTGTTGCTCTGACTTGGAAAATTTGTATCAATTCTGTGCAGCTGGCAATCACTGACTTCATCTCTGGCAACTCTGCTTACACTTCAGGAAAATTCCACCACCTCCGAGCTCTGGGCGTATTTTCTAAGGAAGAAAATACTCCATGCCTTAGAAATTTTTTTTTTAAATCATCTCTTTGGAAAATTTTGCCTTAAAAATTTTATATCCAGCTTGATCCACTTTGCCTGTGAAAATACCGACTTTACTTAGAAAATTTCATTCACAGAGATGCCTGGCACATTTTATTTTCTAGCCACCACTTCGCATTTTACTTCACACTTGAAAAATATTTTCGAAGTTCCAATGCCCTAGAAAAATTCCCATCACTCATCTCACATTTGAGGAAAATCACGCCTTAGCACTTCATTTCCACCCTCAACACTCTAGGCGCATAACACTTGAAGAGGTGATTTAAAAAAAAAAAATCACGCCTTACCATGCTTTAGAAAATTTTCTAACACTCTCCATTCTAGGCGTATAACACTTCAGGAGGGATATTGCCACGCCTAAGGAAATCTTTTCAACATTCTTTAGCATTCACCACCTTGGGCGCATTTAGCACTTGAAGAGGGAATGACGCCTAGCATTTACCAAGCTTTCACCACGCCTTTAATCACCTTTCACCTTATTTATCATCTCCATTTACTTTTACTATCCCAACTTGGGCGCATTTGAGCTAGGGAAGAGGATGACTCTTCAACTTCACCTCTTTCGTCTTCACATGCTCTGTTTTGGGCGCATTTTCATGTAGGTGAGGGATGAACTTGTTGACTTGTTGACCCACTTCTCCCTTGGGCGCATTTTGGCCTTGCTGGTGGATGAAACTCATTGACCACTTTGACTTCTTTGTTCTTTGGGCGCATTTCACCATAGGAGGAGGATATTTTCTCATACTTAGAATTTTTCTTGGGCTTCTTGCTAGCATGTGGGCGCATTTAGCCATGGCTACTGGATGAAGTTCCAGACTTAGAATTTTTTCCTCGTTTTTTTGCCAGTATTCCATGCCCTGCTATTTATAGTAAGCCTTCTCAATTTTGCACCTCTGAAGCTCGGAACGACTTGAAATTTTGCGCACTGCATCCTTATAACCTTGTTGTTCCGTCGACACTGCCACTTTTAGTCACCCTGCTATTTTTAGCCTGTTTCTGAAGGTGGCTTACTATAAATAGTAAGCTCTTGTTTCTGATAGCTCCCAAGCTCCGATCGAGTTGAAATTCGAATGAGGCGATCCTCACCCGCATTGACCTTCTTTGCCCGACAACATGCGGCTGATTCTTATTTTAGCGCGTAACCAATTTGACCCCACTATAAATAGTAAGTGTTCCGTTGACCTGAAATTTCCGTGAATGCTGAAGGGCTGGTACGTCAGCGATTGGTTTACGCCAGTTTTGAGATTTTGACTTTTGATGCCTATTTTTAGGCTCATTTGGAAACCCTAATTTACTGCATTGCATGCGTATCAAAAGATCTCAGTTTGCTTTCGTTTACGCAACCTTTGTGATCAACTTCGTGAATCGAGCTGGCGGGTGGCGGTGCTTAGGACATACGCTAAAATAAGCAAGTTCCTTCTTGGAAGTGAGAATCTCCATTTTGCATGTCACGCATCGGCGAAGGTCTCGAAAACCGGAAGGAATATCTAGACATGCAAAGAAAATCTCTGCATCTGGACCCTGAAATTCGTGCCGGAAGCCGGACTGCTAAAAATAGTAAGTTATCTGTTTTCGCTCAAATTTGGCATGCAAGCAGTCTGGTACACTCTGAATGCAGTGTGATGATCGGAATCTCAAAATAGCTGACAAATTGCCCTCAATTTCACACTTACTAAAAATAGTAAGTACCTCGGAATTTGATGAAAACTTGCTGAGAGCCTGCTAGAAGCATACTGACAACACTGTTAGTCTCAATTTTCAATTTACTCACCCTATTCGACCTCAAATTGGCTGGAAAGACTCAAACCCTAATTTCAGACTTGGCCAAATCCACACTTAAATTCACTGACGGGCGCAACCCCAGAAAGTAGACCATCAGAAAAGAGACAGACAGAGAGAGAGAGACCAAAAACCAAAGCCAAAAAGACCAGAATGGAGCAAAAATTAGGGGTCCCCATCTTGAATGGGGCGATGTGTGAAAAAGGTCACAACATCTGGCATCCCCACGGGAAAGTGTTTAAAAACACTTTAAGAATTGAACTCAGATTAGTCTTCCTCAAGCCATCATACAGAAAGAACACTTACTCAAAAGGGGAGAAGAATCCGTATTGGATCAGAACACTTTCATCTAAAACCCTGTGAGTGTGTGCATTCGTTCCATCTCTAAATCATATCGACTTCCAGAATTGGCCGTAACAGGTTATATAAATATCTTAACTTCAAAAGCATCCTGGACATTGCCTCGCTGCCAGTCAGGCGTCTATAGCCCCGACGAGGTTGTCGCTACAATTCTCACGAATATTGCTCCACTGCCGGCCGGGCATCCATAGCCCCGGTGGAGTTACTCGTATGTTCCCAAAACCAATATTTCACAATATTTTCTTTCATTTTCCATTTCTCATTTCTTTTCAGATATTTCTTTTAAACACATTTTCTTTTCATCATTTGATTTCTCCGTCAATTCCTTGATTGGCTGGCAGGCGATGAAGCCTCCAATGGGTTTGAGAATTGCAGTGGCGCTGAAGCAAGATGTAAAATTTTCACCTGCCAAAACCTTTCCCAAGAAACCAAAATGACTTAGAGTGGAGATAGGTAAGATTTTTAAGGTCTTTAGACTCGTGTGTTGAGATACAATAACGGATTAACCTCCCGAGACGAGTTCAATCTCTAACTGGATGATAATAAGAGGAAAACAATCTTAGTCCTTTTCAAAAATTTATGCAAATTCCAGTGAAAGGAACCATGTTGTGAAAGTTAAAACATCATCACCTCATCGCAACGGGAAAACCCTAAAATCCTTGCCCATTCCAAACCAAAACCACTTGAGCGGACAACTCAAGGGACGGGAACGCCAAACCAAAAACCCAAAGGGCAACAAACCAAAACCAAAACAAAGGAAAACAGAAAAGCAAACGGAAAGCAAACAAACGGGAAAGCAAATCTAATCTAACTATATTACAAGGTAGGCTCTCAGAGAGAACCTAGGGTTGGAAATAATGCTTGAGGAATCTCCCATCATCTGGCAACGCGATATCCCCTCTTGTTCTTGTTCGTAACTTAAATGCATCATCTCCCAGGATCTCAGAATTTTGACCAGGGTCCAACCATGATTTGTCGATCCATCCGTTCATGACCCTTTGATGTATGGTGAAACTTCCCAGAGTTTCATCTCTTTTCTCTTCCAAGCGCGTCAGCTGGGAATACCTAGTTTGAACCCAATCTTCTTTCTTATGGACTTCTCCACATTCTTCTTCTAAAGTGACTTGTTGAATCATCTCCGGGACTTGTTCTGAGGAGGTCTTACCCATGGCACTTGTGTTCTCTGAATAGAAAGCTTCGTAAATGGGTAACGATAAGTCTCTGATGGGGGCACTTTCTGCATCTTGCTCTACATCTTTTAACATAGAATCTTTGAACGTCTCTTCATTCTCATTCCTACTTGAATCATTTTCAATCAACACTTCGGTGAAGGCAGGGGTATCCCCTGAAAACCTCTCTCCCTCCGGGCTTTGCAGTGTGAGGACTTCTTTCTTAACAGGCTTGTACGTACCCAAATCAGTTTCCATGAATAAAACATCACTATTTTCACCACATTCTGTAATCATTAATTTGAGCCGTGGTGTACTTTCGATCTTTATCTGATTCGGAACTCCCTTCCAAGGCAACCACATGTGGGAGAAGTCAGTCGCAATGTATCCATTCAATTTTCTGGACCAATCTCTGCTCAATAGCATGCCATAACCATCCGGTATATCCACAACTGATATGTCGATGCGACTCTGAATTCTGGGATCCGCCGCTAGCTGCATATGAATACCATTTAATTCCCCTACAACTGGAACTTCCGTCTTATCCAGCTGAGTCACCTTCTTGTTGGTTTTGAGCGGGATTATACCTAACGCCTGACATACCTTCAAAGGCATGACATTACTTGATGCACCGGAATCAATCAAACAATTGTGTAGTAACTTTCCAAAAATTCTAACTGAGACCAGAAACGGGGCTGGCTCACCCCTCCCCTGATAGAAAATGACTGGCTTCTTCCTTTCATCTACTGAAGCATTCTTACTTTCATCCTTTCTACTTGATTGAAATTGATTGTCTCGAACAACCTCCTTTGGATTCTGCGTTTGCTCTTGTTTTTGCTTTTGCTCCGCAGGAATATTGCACCGTTTCTTTTTATCTTCGATCCATGACCCTTCAGGAGTGTTTGAAGAACCTTGTATCATACCTACGAAATTTTGAGGTTGTTGCGGTGCTTCCCAAGTGTCAAATGGAGCGTGAGGCACTTCTTCTACCATATTTGCATTCTGTACAGGACGAGATTGTGTAACAACAGGAGGATTCCTTGGTGCACTGGTTGCTTCTTGTGATGTACTCCTCGCAATGGGCGCTTCATACACACTTCTCAGAACTGTATCCCTGACCTCTGAAATCTTCATTAGCTCGTGTAAGGGGAGACTAACCTTCACCCTTTTGAACTCTTCTAGGACATAAGAGCCAAGTGTTTTCACATCCTCTCTAGGAAGACTTTCCTTTTGTCTCTGCTCAGCTTGATGAATTGGCTGTTGAATGACTTGTTGTCCTCCTCCGCCTTGCGTTGCATTCTGCCGCCTGTACTCTGGAGAATCTCTAGGTAAACCTGGATTATTGCTCGCGTTGGGGTGCGGCGGAGTTGTAAAATTATTAGGAGGTATTGATGATGTCAGTGGCTCTTTCTGATGATAATTCCTTTGATAAACTTTAGGTGTCGCTCCTCCGGATGTTTGAAAAGCTTGCACCTCCCCTCTTCCTTCTACCAAGACGTCGTTGTTGAGAGGTGGAAAAACATAACTATCTCTATGGAGAGGCTCTTCTGGTGATGCATATGTGGCGTGAACTTCTGACGGTATTTGAAACTCTGGCATCCCCACGGGAGCGTTTGATGAAGCTGATGGAAATTGGTGATTAACTGGCGGGGGCGTGTAACTCTGAAACTCAGGTGGGACATTGCAATCTTCTATTATCAGTGCTTGATCGTATCTGGGTGCCGGGACTAATTCATACCCCGTAACTGGAGGGTTCTCTGTGGCCCCTGTATTACTTGCTTCACTTTTGAGAATACCAGCCACAACTTGGAATTCGTGGCATTGAAGTTCAGAGTGCTGGTTCGTGTTATGTAACCTACACCATCCTGACGAGGCAGTTTCGGCCATATAAATTCTATCTGCAGGACGATTTTCGGGAGGTGGCGGATTGTCCAATGGCGATGGGACACCTCCATTGTTGGGCCCAGTATTCCAAGACCTCCTCTGAAATCCTTGATTGTTATTTCTATACCCATGACTGTTGTCGTGACTATATCCTTGATGGGTATCCTGATGACTCTGAGGATTATGCTGATATCCTCGGTTAGCACCTTGGTGTGCCTGATAATTTCGCTGCATAGTTGGCGTCTGATTATTTTGATTCTTGAGGTGAGTCACCTCAGCTGACAGCCTCTTCACTTGTTCTATTAAATCTTTCATTTCATCTTTCTCCTCTGAAGTTTTCACTGGTGGCACTGTGTTTTGGAGATAAACAGGCTGTGTGACTTGCGTCTGGGACAAAGGCATCCCAGGATGGAGAACTAACTGACTTGATGGTGCTTGAACTTGGTAAGCTGGCTGTGGAATTGCATTTAATGCCGGAACTTGTTGATTCCATGTTGAGCCGAACATTGGCATTTGATTGTTTGTCGTAGCTAGGCCAGTGTAGAGTATGGGCCCAGTTATATTCTGTCCTAAACCTTGACTTACTTCAACAGCTTTAGCGTAAGCTTGATTTATATTTGCTGGAGTGGGGTGAGATCTTACGAACATTGCAGTCAAAGGATCAAGTGCTGAATAGTAGCTTTCTCGGGCGTCATCAATGACATAAGGAGTGCGTAACCTATTGAGGGCCTTTTGGAATCTATTGTTGAATGCATGAATGGGCTCTTTGTCTTGTCTTCTCACTTCTGCAAATTGACGATAAAGCTCTACAGGGGTGGCTGGTATACCAAACTTTCCGATGAAGGCCTCCTTCATCTGCTCCCATGTCCTTATAGACCCCACTGGTAGGTGAATGAACCAAAAATGAGCCTCTTCTCCCAAAGAATATGGGAATAGGCGGCAAGCCACGTCTGCATATCCAATCTGCCTATTGCGTAGGTGACCTTCAAACATCTTGATATGGTCCTCGGCCGTGTAGTTAACATCATTGGCAATGAACTTAGGACAAAAATTTTCAGGATTCTTTGGCATCTCGTGGTAGTCTTGAAACTCTAGCGGAGATGGATTAGTAACCAACCATGTAGCACCGTTTGGGGCGGGTTGTCCTCCTTGCTGACCTCCTGGTTGACCTCCTGGTTGAGCCATTGCTTGAATTGGGAGTCGCCTTTGATACACAATCACTTGGGCTGGCTGTTGAACAACAGCTTGAACTTGTTTCGGCTGAGCAAACCTCGAAGCACTAGGTGGAGTTCTAAACAAACTTGAAATTTCTTCTCCACTTGTTTCTCCTTGAACCTCTTCACTTGAACCGACTTCTTCACTTGACTTAGCTTCCTTACTTGAATGACTTTCTTTCTTCTTCCTTGATCTCGTAGGTAGCTCTAACTCCACAAAATCTTTATATGAACTAGGCGTAGACCTCAAGATCCTCTTCAACTTGTTTGGCGAAAACGAACTGATACGATCCAGGATGTAGCTGCTTCTTCAATCCTGAGGGGACACCATCTTGACTTATGATAATTTTCTCCAATAGAACCTCTTGTGTACTTCAAACCCTTTCTACTTCAACACAACTGTATGCTGTCGCTGTTATTCGCATTCGCCCTCCTTCTAGCGCCAATTCTGTTGACGTGGTTTTTGAGACCGCACCAACACAGAATAAAGTCTCCAACGGACGCTCTATCCTCTCTTGAACAAAGTATTCAGCATGCTAAGATTGCGAGTAAGATCATGCTTTCAACTCCAAGGTTCCTTGAGTGCGAATAGGCTCAGTTTGGCTCGATGTGATTTTGCTGGTATGTCAAGGGGACTTACACAATTGTTCGACGACTAACAACAAACAGTAGATTAAGGGCTTTTCGTGTGATTCAAATGATTTGGCAGGTAAGCACAAGTTTCCTAACTCTAACCGGAAATGAACTGAATTTAAAAGGGTGTAGGGCCTAAGAAGCTTATGTTCTATTCTAAATGCGAGGATATGTGGGAGCTTCATTTAGATAGACTTCAACCCGATTTCGCCTAGCCTCCGTGGGGCTGACCCTGACGACAAAACCGGGTTGCAATCTTCAAGGAAATAGCAAAAGATGTTCAAATTATGACTTAACATACATACACCATCACAACAACGCATATAAGCATATAAATCACAACCGAAGTTAAACTCAAGATAATGTCCAGTCGACCACACAAGGCGAACTTATCATCAACAAGCCGCTAGTGGTATGGAATAAAGCGAAGCTATCTCAATAAAACATCACACACCAAAGTATGCTACTTGCATGAATTTAATCTACTTGGATACGAAAGGAAGAAGAAACTTTGCTAGCATTTCATGACAAGACGAATTCCATCATCAATGAAAAGATCTATTATCATAAAATGTGTTACACAACAATCTCCTCAAAAGTTTTCAAAGGGAAAACTTTCTTTCTTCTCCAAATTATGCAAAAAATGCTCTACAATGCTACACTATCTAGCTCTAATGCTCTCTCAATGTCTACTCACGATTCGCAGCGCCATAATGGGGGTACAAAATGAGAGGACTCCCCTTTATAGCTAACCAGAATCCCAAAAACTGACTGAGACACCATCAACCAGGTGGCGAGATGATGCTACCTATTTCAAGCCAATATTGCCCTAAAAGCAGCCATGAAGAGGTGGGGTAAATAAATCGTCATAATAATCCACCATCATCCTTCTAGAAGATTCCATTTGTGACGTTCACCGCTTTGCTCTCACGATCCTCTTTCTTGGCGTTGTTCTTTGATTTCTTCCACTTGAGGGTTTTCATCTTTGTCACTTTGAATTATACTAAGTCCCAACACTTAGTCATTTTCTTGCAACTTTTCCTCCTTCGAGATTGAAACTCATCTTCATCGTGCTTCCACTTCAAGTCATCGTGCTCTGGCCTCAACATTTCTCCTGCAAAACAAGCAAGGAGAGGGGTATTAGAATACTTCATGATATAAACTTAACTCACTCACCTGATCCTCACGCTCCAACTTTCAAGCGATCATCGCCAACTTTGTGTTCAAGTTCATGCCTTCTTCATGATTCTTCATGCCTTAGCCAAATTTTCAATCCATCTTCCTCAAGGGCGTATCATCTTTGAGAAACTCATTTTACCTGCTGGAGCTCAGACAACTTTGATTTTATTCATCTCCGACTCCAGAAAACTGTCCTCGCAAAGAATTCGAGCAAAATCACCTAGGCAGTTCCTTTCAAATTCATCGTCCGGAGAATTTCACCTTGAAAACACATTTTCTTCATTTTTGCCTTAGAAAATTTTGAAATTTCCCTTAGGAAATTCATCAACCTGGTGCCCATTTAAAACCTTCATACCAGAATCCTCGACAAGCCGTGGAAGACCTTAAAATCCATTCCTCATCGATAATCTTCGATACCCAGAAGGAAATTTCTTTCAGAACGTGTCGAACCCATGGGTACCCAACGAACGGGTTCATTTAATTTTCTGGAATTTTGAACCTTGGAAAAATAATTTTCAACAATTTATTTTATTTCTTCATCTTCTCTGAGAATTTTGTTGCTCTGACTTGGAAAATTTGTATCAATTCTGTGCAGCTGGCAATCACTGACTTCATCTCTGGCAACTCTGCTTACACTTCAGGAAAATTCCACCACCTCCGAGCTCTGGGCGTATTTTCTAAGGAAGAAAATACTCCATGCCTTAGAAATTTTTTTTTTAAATCATCTCTTTGGAAAATTTTGCCTTAAAAATTTTATATCCAGCTTGATCCACTTTGCCTGTGAAAATACCGACTTTACTTAGAAAATTTCATTCACAGAGATGCCTGGCACATTTTATTTTCTAGCCACCACTTCGCATTTTACTTCACACTTGAAAAATATTTTCGAAGTTCCAATGCCCTAGAAAAATTCCCATCACTCATCTCACATTTGAGGAAAATCACGCCTTAGCACTTCATTTCCACCCTCAACACTCTAGGCGCATAACACTTGAAGAGGTGATTTAAAAAAAAAAAATCACGCCTTACCATGCTTTAGAAAATTTTCTAACACTCTCCATTCTAGGCGTATAACACTTCAGGAGGGATATTGCCACGCCTAAGGAAATCTTTTCAACATTCTTTAGCATTCACCACCTTGGGCGCATTTAGCACTTGAAGAGGGAATGACGCCTAGCATTTACCAAGCTTTCACCACGCCTTTAATCACCTTTCACCTTATTTATCATCTCCATTTACTTTTACTATCCCAACTTGGGCGCATTTGAGCTAGGGAAGAGGATGACTCTTCAACTTCACCTCTTTCGTCTTCACATGCTCTGTTTTGGGCGCATTTTCATGTAGGTGAGGGATGAACTTGTTGACTTGTTGACCCACTTCTCCCTTGGGCGCATTTTGGCCTTGCTGGTGGATGAAACTCATTGACCACTTTGACTTCTTTGTTCTTTGGGCGCATTTCACCATAGGAGGAGGATATTTTCTCATACTTAGAATTTTTCTTGGGCTTCTTGCTAGCATGTGGGCGCATTTAGCCATGGCTACTGGATGAAGTTCCAGACTTAGAATTTTTTCCTCGTTTTTTTGCCAGTATTCCATGCCCTGCTATTTATAGTAAGCCTTCTCAATTTTGCACCTCTGAAGCTCGGAACGACTTGAAATTTTGCGCACTGCATCCTTATAACCTTGTTGTTCCGTCGACACTGCCACTTTTAGTCACCCTGCTATTTTTAGCCTGTTTCTGAAGGTGGCTTACTATAAATAGTAAGCTCTTGTTTCTGATAGCTCCCAAGCTCCGATCGAGTTGAAATTCGAATGAGGCGATCCTCACCACGTGACCTTACTGCCGACACTGACGCATGCAGCTGATTTACTATTTTTAGCATGTTTCCAATTTGACTTACTATAAATGGTAAAGTGCTCAGGTTCAGCCTGAAATTTCACCGGATAACTGAAGGGCCCGGTGATCGCGATGGTTTACATCGGATTTTGAAGATTTTGACTTTTGATGCCTATTTTTTAGGCTCCAGTGGAAACCCTAATTTGCATTGCATGCGTATCAAAGATCTCCGTTTGCTTCCGTTTAAACGCTGTGGTCGCTCGTTGAATGCTGCGGAGTGGCGGTACAGCAGGGACATACACGCGCTAAAATAGCAAGGATTCCTTAGCGATTGAGAATCTCCATTTGCATGTCACACCATGTGAAGGTCGAAAACCGGAAGGAATATCCCGGACATGCAAGAAATCTCTGCTGTCACGGACCACACGAAATTCGTGCCGGAGGCGGTTGCCTGAAATAAATGGAGATTCATACGTTTCAAAGCTCAAATTTGGCATGCAAAGCGGTCACGGTACACTCACGAATGCGGTTTGATGGAGTGGGAATCTCAAAGATATAGGCGACAAATTGCCCTCGTTTCACTTACTAAAATAGTAAGTACCTCGAATTGATGAAAACTTCTTTGAGAGCACGCTAGAAACATGCGACAACTTTTCTTGTTAGTCTCAATTTTCAATTTACTCACCCTATTTGAGCCTCAAATTGGCTGGAAAGACTCAAACTAATTTGAGACTTAGCGTGAAATCCACCGCCAAATTCAGCGGCCAGGCGCCTTGAGAGAAAGTAGTCATCGAAAGAGGCAGAAGAGAGAGGGCAAAACCAAAGCCAAAAGACGAATGGAGCAAAAATTAGGGGTCCCCATCTTGAATGGGGTGATGTGTGAAAAAGGTCACAACACGGGGGCTCATCACAGTGGTATCAGAGCTCACATCCTGCCAGCTTGTGGGGTTTGAGAAATTTATGAAGTCAAATAAAGAGGGTTTTGGCAAGTTCTATTCCAGAGGAGGTCCTAGAAATCAGAGAGGCGACCAAAATCCTTTTCCACCATTTCCGTTTGCAGATCAGGAGGAGGAATTAGATTGGGACAATATGGCGAACAGGGCTGGAGAAAGTTCTCACAGGAATACTTGGGAGGATGAGGACAGAGAAGCCAAAGACGTGCTTAGAGGTATGGTTGCAGGGCAAGAACAGGTGGCGACTATTCTTCAACAACTCAGCACGAATGTTCAAAATTTGACAATGAATAGAACTCAAAATCTGGATCAAGATCGTGATGGCAGTATTCACAGAGAGCCTTAGAGAGTCATAGCTCCAACACGCACCTTTGAGAGGGCTACATGTCCTACTTTTACCAGAAATGACGCTGAGGAAGTGGATGAAGTTGAACAGGGTGGTGAAATAAATTTTGCTGATAACATCATGACTATGTATGATGAATGGGATGCGTTGCCTTCGAGAGTTAAGGAACACTTTAACTTCGATCGATTCATGAGCCAGAAGAGAGAGTATAACCGTAACAGGAATGACAGGAGGCCTAAAAACAAGCAAAGTGATCTCAGACAGGCTACCAACAAACTAACCTTAGTTCACTATGATGGCAGTGGTAGAGTTACAACACGTGCCTGGGTGAGTAAGTTGGATACATTCCTGACACTACGTCCTATGCCAGAGGAAGATGCTATACGATTTGCAGCTCTCCACCTTGATGGCGTAGCACATGACTGGTGGATTCATGGCATGGCTACACTGCACCATGATAGGATTACCTCGTACCAGGAGTTTATTGATAGACTGGTAGAGAGGTTTGATAGACGTAATCCTGAGCTATTCTTCAAAGACCTTGCTCAGTTGAAGCAGTTGGGTAGCTTGGAGTCTTATATTGGTGAGTTCCAGAAGCTCTCGGTTATGGTTACCGGAATCTCAGAGAGGAGACTTGTCATTCTATTTGTAGAAGGTCTCCATGAGCCAATGAAAGGTTGGATCAAGGCATTCGATCCACCTACCCTGCATGAAGCTATGAGGAAAGCTCGTAGCATGGAACTTACAGCTTCACGTGGTAAGTTCACTTCAAATGCAGAAGCATCTTCATCCTACAGTGATAGCAAATCAGAACCTAAGGAATTAGAAAAGATTGATGAAAAGAGGAAGTTTGCAGCTCCTTTGGACCAAGAGACAATAAATGATTTGCGTAGGAGGAAGCTATGTTTCTATTGCAAAGCTCCTTATGACCAAAATCACAATTGTCCTCTTAAGCCTAAGGGTTCAAATAGACAAATGGAGTGGTTTTATGAGGGTGATGACCTTGCTGATTTAACGGACCAGCAAGCTGGTTTTAAGGATGGGAGTATGTGATCTATCATTCTCGTCAACGCAAAAGGTGAGAAGATAGAACCGAAGATTCTAGAGGAGAAGCATGAGATGATTCAGGAGGATTATCATTTTGATTCTAGTCCGATGGGATCAGAGGGGTTTGATTGGGATCAGTACAGTTATGAGGCTCAATTTGTACAAAATCCTCTTTATGAGGCGGATGCTACATCTTCTTGTGATAATCCGCTCTTTGAGGTG
>VDFB02268597.1:0-20636 GCA_007258455.2 Sequoia sempervirens
CTTTGAATCATGTCTTCCACTTATCAAAAAATTTGAGCTCCCCATTTTCTTTCTCAATACAAGGTATAACTTTTGTCTCAATATCTTCAAAGTGTTTGAGCTTTTCTTTTTCCTTTTCTACCAATGTAAACATATACACTTTCATTTCCCCTAATACTTTAGCCATGCTATATGTGGGAAAAATATCACTTGGTGGATGATCTTCATGTGCAAATTCTTTGTACATACCTTGCAAGGCCATAATTCTAGGGAACCATTTGTTCATGATGCTCACAAGTCTGCCCTAATACCTGTCTACTCTAACAATAACATCTTTGAGATTGGTATAATCACTATAGGATTATTCCAATCTACTTAAAATTTTGGACATTACATGCCCCAAAACATTTGATATAGATGTATCAACTTATCATGTGGAATGCCTTGAGCATTCTTTATCTGTTTCTCCAACCTTTGAACATTATCTTTAAGTTCTTCATTCTCCCTTATTAAATTTTTTGAAGGTCCTACTAAGGAAGAACTTGTTATCTGAGTGTCAATAGGGGAGGTGCTACCTGAGCCTCTTTCATCTTTAATTTTTTATATTCTACATTGAGTACCAAATTATCTCTTAGAAATTTATCATACTCACTTTGAATCTTTCTAGCTATTGCTTCACTATATTTAGCAGTATCAACTACTAATGAAGCAGCTTCAAGGGAAGTGGTATCAGATACCCTTTTGATTACCAAACATCCTCTGATATATTATATTTCCTCTATAGCTAGAGGCTTATTTGTGTTTGGGGAAAGGGCCCATATTGTAAGGGTTTCCCATTTAGGGTTGAACCCTGAACTTGACAGCACAAATTGAGCCTTCTCCTCTAAAGAGAAGACCTCTTCATCCTATTCTTGGATTGAGTAGGTTCCCTTATTATATACCCCTTAGGCCTTCTAACAAAAGAGTATACAGAAGGATCTATCTTGGGTTGATAAGTTGGACTTTCCTCAAAAACTGGATTTTTTCCAATAATTTTGTCAATATTTTGTAGGATCATTTGGATCCTTGCAATTGGGTCTTTTATCTCTGCATAAGCCCCTTGATAATCTGCATTTTTTTTATCTTGGCATCCTCTACTTTTTTAATGCAACCCATTTGATCTTTCTATTACTGGCCTCTTTATCATCCTTGCAATTCCTCAAAACATCTTCACTAAAAAGGAGTTGATGTTGGAATGTTGATCTTTTGATGCTTATTCTCATTTGACTAATGAATCCTTCAGGATCACAAGCTCTTACACTTTCTTGGGCCATCTTATATACTTTGAGCATTGAATAAAGTTGATCCAATCCTTCTCTATTGGCAATAAAATCAAAGAAGGTTATGGAGAAATGGAAGGACCCCTTATTTTGACCTTTTAAATGAGCTTTACCCAATTCACTCAATTGCCACATTACCTCCAAAAATTTAAGTCTAAAAGGCACATACTCTGGAAATATATGGTAACCAATAAGGAACCCATACACCCTTATGACTATAGATTTAGCGTGGAGATGCCTATCTCCCCAATTGTGATGGTCTCCCAACTCTAGCACCCTATCTTTTGGTCTAAGGAAATCCAATATTTCCTTTTGCAATATGAATTCTTCAATCCCCAAGTGTTTGATAATCTTCCTTAGAAAATTATTTTCAAAAATACAAATTTGGAGGTCTCACAATGTCTATCCTAGATGTGAGTCCAATATTGGACAAAAAGAAGATTTCCCTTTCCATCCTCCACATGAATGTGTAGGGATTTATCCCATTTCCCTCTTCCTCCATATAAAAAATATGGCATAAGAGAGAATACCATCTTAATTTTATCACTTTGCTTCTTTTCTTGATTTCCAATATTTTTTGTGGATGAAATTTTCTATGAAGGTGGAAAATTTGAACTTATTATTCACTATAGGATTTTGAATATCCATAGCCATATACATGAGAGGTATTGATATCCTTGTTTTTGCATCTCCTCCTAGAACCTAAGCAACCAATGCACTCTGAAACCATTCTAATCTTGCTAATACTTTTGTTTGAATAAGTCAAAATCTATGAGCTTATTTGTGGCCAATTTTAGTTTAAAGACTTCAGAGATGAAAGATTTATTAATCTTTATCAACTCCCCTCCATTGGAAGCTCTAAAAACCCTCATATTTTCATTATAATTCATAGCAATATGTCTCATAAATTCCACCTCCATGAATATGTTAGGAACCACCAACCTTCCTAGGTCATAGGTCTAGAGACTTGAGGCGGGAACCTTAGAATTCCTTTTTCTATACCAATGTACAAATGATTCCCATTTGGTGAGAGGAAGTTCAGCATCCCTACATTCTCTAGCATTATCAACTAAACCAGCCACCACACTAGGACAATGGGGATGAATAGCTTTTCTCATAGAGCTAGGGAGTTGAACAATTAGGTCCTCATCAAATGGTCTTTTTGAAGTAGAGGTTGATCTTTTGAGTGGCTCATGATTACAAATTGAGTTAAAGAAAAAGTCCTCCATGTATGGTTTTAGATTTTGATATCTCTTAGGCAATGAATAAGAGACACAAATTTTAATTATGAACCCTCAAACTGCAATTTTAGTGAATTTACTAGATAAAGAAAAACTTACTATTCTAAAACTTTTGGAAACTCTAGCTTGTTGTGGGAAAATTTGAGCCCTGTAGGTTTATCTTCCATGTCTAGTGAATGCGAAGTGAAAATACTACTAGGTTGAATTATGAGAGAAATATTCACAATCAATCATTTTTGCCATTACTCCTCATTTGCACGAGAGCGGCTCATCTACTTATCCATTCATTAGGTTTGATTTTTTGTGATAAAAAATAAGTAATGAATTAACATGGCACTTTTTCACAGTTCCTTTTAACAACCTTCCACATGCCATTATAATGTGGCTCTAATGAAAAACTTCCTTTAAAACATCCTAAAGTTTCTCAGAAGCATGACACATGTCCCCTTTATGTGGTTCCATGGACTATCATTTTCTTAACAAAATAGGTATTTCATGGGGAAATGTAGGAAGGGCATGATGTATGGTGGGGACCACACACTTAAGTGACTTATTAAGCACATGCAAAATTTATCTCTTCAGCAAGTACTAGGGGATGGATAAAAAGGGGCCGAGAAAAAATGATATAAAGGGATACAGACTTAGGATCTTGACAATTAAAAAATATTTGAAATAGGTCCATTCAATAACCTTCAGTAAACATACGAAAAAATCCTAAAGTATAATCTTAGTGAGAGGTAACCTTGATTATAGGTTAACAATGGGTTTAAGATATATGCTAAGGATTTTGTAAAGTTTAGGGTTTTAGAGACCCTAATACACAATTTTCTCACCTTGCACAATTCAAGGCTTTTTAAAGCTAAAAAGGATAAAATTTAAACTAGCTCCACAATGGATGGTAAATTATGTTGACTTAATTAAATATTAAAATTATTTAATTAAAGTCAGAAGAAGAATTGATGAGAAATAATGACAGGATGTGTTAGTCATTTTTAGGTGTCTATAGTACCTATGGGTAATTGAGTTTGTCTCAATCCATAGTTTTGTAGGTGTATATCTATGGATAATTGAGTTAGTCTCAATCCACAAATAGAGCATTGTTACTATGGATAATTGATTTAATCTCAATTCATAGTTGGTTGGTGGTTTTGTTACTATGGATAATTGAGTGAGTCTTGATTCACAATCACTTGGTGTCTTTTCTTGTGAATAATAGGTTTTATCTCAATGCACAAGCGGAGTGAAATACTTGTGGATAATGGAGTATTTCATGATTCATAGGTATTATGTAGGTTTGATAGTCAGGAGATATGTTAATGTGTTCAGTTTGGTGTTTCCTAGGTGAGCAAGAATAATTGGTGGAGATGCTTCATCAAATTTTTAGAAGGGTTGTTGCCTTCAATTCTTGTAGTGTTCCACCTTTTATTCAAATTGATGTAATAAGGGAGGAATTTTGGAATATTACATATTTTTTTTAGTATAGTTGAGATAATAATAATAAAATAAATTAATGTATAGATGTTAATTTATAAATAAATAAATGTTAGTTAATAGTTAGTAATTAAAATCATCTTGAAGAAATCCATATATATATGGATGTAAATAATAACACAAAATGATATATATATATATATATATCATTTTGTGTTATTAGTTACATCCACGGTTTAGATTTACTGGAGATCTATTTTTTCACAATTTTCATATCTTCATCTTCCAACAAGAGTTAATAAAATTATTGTCTGCTTCAAACATAATTTTAGGTGTTTTAATATTTTATTTTCTTTCATTCCCATATTTTTGTGTTATTTATACCTAGGCTTAAGGATGCCTTCATTATATTTATTCTTGCTATTATATCAAGATAAGTTATCTACATGTGTTGTATTAATAGTTAATTATGAATTTTTGATGATTAATTAATTATTTATGTTAATATGTGTTGAATAGTTAGTATTTATACTTATTATTAAACCATTTTATATATCAATATTTATAAATATAATATTATTAATAAAATTTAGAATTATATATTCCCATGTCAATATAACCATCATATCTGTAAATATTAAATTCATCCATAAGCAATGTAATGAGAATCATAAGTATCGACATCTAATAATCAATAGAATAAATCCTATTACATGTGTTGATTTAATAATATATATAGATTAATATATATCAAATTTATATATATATTCACTCTATTAAAAATATTTACACACTATTGTAACAAAATATGGTGTAACTTGTGTCACCTAGTGATACAGGAGCATCCGGGCTCACAAACAATCTTGCGTCAAAAAAAATATTTTCATGTTCAATCTTTTATATTTTTGGTGTAGTTTTGAGCTTCAAGAACATATTGTGAAGTGTTGTAAGGATATAAATATTTATTTTTGAGGACTTTATTTCCATTTCATACATCAAGGGCAAGTAGGGTGTTTAATGTGATTTGCAAAATTATTATATTGTAGAATTTCAAGGTTCTAGGGGTTGAAATGGTCTATTTACCATGGTGGAAGGGGATTTTGAAGGAAAATTAATTAATTTTCTCAATTTGAATGCCTATGGAAGTGTGTATAAGACAAGTGAATCTTGCCATTCCATTCTTATCTTATTATTTCAATTTTGGTTCTTAGAATGGAGAAAAAGCTTGTGATTTTTGGAAAACAATTTAATGACTCTTCAATTTCCAATTTTGGGTGAGTGAGTGCGACTTGGTTATTTATTTTATTCATTTTTAAAATTTATATATAGTAGCAAGATGTTGGATATGGTACAACAAATTTTAATGAAACTTTTAGAAGCAATAAACTATGTTTTATTTCATTTACTAGAGGAATTTTAAGGGTCAATGAAAGAGAAGATTTGGAAAAAAAAATTGGTCTTTCACATAGTTGAAACCCTCTATCAATACAACCTTTAATGGTTTCAATAGGTAGCAATCAATAGAAGCAAGTTTGAGGAAAGAATTTGCAGGTTACTCTAGAGGATTGCATGAAGGAAAGTATAGAAAATTAGTTTCTCAAGAGGAGAAGAATAGAAGAGAAGAATAAAGTTTCAAGTGTGTTTTATGTGTTCAATGCAACCATGAGATCTATAGGGTGAAGGGAAAAATCATATTTACAAAGAGGAATGAAGCCAAGAAATTTGAAGGCATGAAGTGCCTAGAAACCCTTGAAAATTTTCCAAATTTTATTTCTTGTTGAAATCCTCACTATATATAGTTGTTCTTGAGGAATTTTGTTGTATGAATGTTCATATGAAAGTAATAAAGATATGTTCAATATTTTTTTTCAAAATATACATTGTCTTTGATATGTGTGCAAGAATGTGGGTTAGATGAGATGTTAAGATTGCAAAATTGGGTAGTTTGATAAGACCCCCTAATTTTTTCTACATCAAATGGTATCAAAGCAAGTATTATTTTGGAATGTGTGTGAGGAGAAGGATTTCAGATTTGAGGTATTTTTCTATGTTGTGTAAATGAAGAGCTCAAAAATATTTTTGTTGCAAGTTTTAAATGCAAAGAGCTAGGGTTTCATGAGTTATGAGGATTTATTTTGTGTAATTATTTTGGGTTGTCCTCCAATAGAGATAAGGTTGGGTAGAGGGTTTAAAAAAATTCCTCCACTATGTAAAAGTGGGTAGAGGGGGTTTTGAGAGGTAAATATTCTAGATTATTTTTTGGGTAGAGGATAGTTATGGTTTTATGTAAGTTTTATTGCAAATTGTGAGTTGGTTACAAGTGTTTGTAGAAATGTCAAGGAAGAAGATTATGAGGTTGGCCTTGGGTAGGGTTGTAAAAACTTCTTTTAATGAGAGGAAAGAAAGAATTTTAGAGGAAGAGAGTTGGGCTATCTAGAATAAGTGTGCAAAAATATCTAGGAGGTTAGATGTCTTGAGGAAATTATTATGAAAGGAAAGAGGAAATAAGAGGAAAATAATATGGGAGAAGTTGACTCCTATAATTATTCTAATGCTATTTCATTTTTAGGTAGAAGAGAAGATGAAGCAAAGATTCTAATAGATACCATTGAAGAATAAAACATCATGAAAGAAGACGAAAAAGGAAAGAATAAGATTGAAATTAAAGCATGTCTTTTGGAAGGCATGGAAGTTTATGATATTGCAGCAGTGGCATGTCTTAGTGAAGGTATTGATGTTTTGATGAATGGGGATTTGAATGGAGAAGATGTAGCAGTAGAAGAAAATGTGAAAATAGAGGTAATGGTTAATTTTGGGTGAAATCACATAACTGTTTTGGAAAGAGAATTTTTTTGAGTGGTTGGGTTGGATTCACTTGAAAACCTTTGAGTGAAGTAAAACCTTCGCTCGAAGGACCTTCAAGAAAAGGTATGTAACTAAACACCTTCACTCGAAAGTGTGCCATAGAATATATTTTTTGCATGGTGACCTTCACTAGAAGGTACCCTTCTTGGAGTGAAGGTAATACCTTTGAATGAAGTTACATTCATTCAAAGGTCCTTTAATCGAAGGGCCTTAGCTAGGTAGGTTTGGCATCAACATCAAAATTTCCTCAAAAAAATTAGATTCAAACCCCAGGTTGAACCCTCAAATGAACTAAACTTGATAAGATATTTTGTAAGGTCATATCCCTCGAAACAAGCTTTCCAACAAGTATAGTTTTGATGTGTTTTCATTTTATCATGTATTTAATTTTTAATTTTAACTAAACATAAGTTTTTCTTCAAACATCAAGATCTTTATTATACAAAGGTGAAAAAATAGTAAACCATTGTAAGAAAAATTCAAAAAATACCCTTGCCCTAGGTATTGATGTCCTTGTTTCACCAAAAAGAATTTGCATTTTGATTATATACACAAGTTATGTTGGACGACACACACATATGTCTAAATTATAGTTATAGTGACTTCAGAAATTAATTAAAAAAATATCTAACAAAAAAATATTTAAAAAAATCCTTGCCTTAAATATTGATGTTGAGAATCTATATTTCAAATTTTAGAATTTTATCCTTCATAGAAAAAAAATTATGTTGGATGACACAAACATTGCTTTCTATAAATGTTGTTTTCTATTTAAAACTAGTTATTAAAGGAGATGTTGAAATACTCTTGATTTATTTTGAGATATATATATATAATCTACATAGAAATTGCCACAAATCACTAGTTTGCATGATCTTGAAATTATTAACAATTTATCTACTATAGGTCTCAGAAGATGAAGATTCAATTAAAAATTATGATATAAGTGTCCATCTTGGCCAAAAAGTGAGACAGAGTATTGTGATTTCACCCTATTTTTCATTTTTATGATGATGAAGATGATGTTGGGTTGTATGCAGATGAGATGATGAAAGTGGAAGAAGAGGTTGATGAAAGGGTGACAATAAATTTAAATGAGTGTGAAGAGGAAGTGCAATGGAAATCTTTAATTTATATGATATTGCTAATTTGTATGCAAGTGTTGCAGGGGATGGTGTAGATGAACATTGGTGGAGGAGGATGGATTGTGGTGGGTTGAATCCCACAAGAGAAGAGAAGAGAGGAAAGTGTATTTAGTGTATGATTTTCATATATATGGTGGAAAAAATTCCACAAGTGAAAGAGGGATTGGAAAACAAATTTTGCAAAGGAAGATCAGAAGAGTTCCAAGTATGTGTTGGAAAAGGAGAAGAATAAAAAATTTAATGGTACCTATGAAAACATTGGAGTATGCTAAAAATAGTTTACTATTTGAAAGGATGGTTTAACCAATCAACTCCATTTTGTGAGTCATGCTCACAAAATTCTTACCTGGTGTGTCTAATCCAAGAGCATCTGAGCTCACAAGTAATATTGCATTAAAAAAAACTTGTCTAATGCAAGAGCATCTGAGCTCACAAGTAATCTTTCATAAAAAAAATATGTTCAATATTTTGCATTTTTGGTGTAGGTAAATGAGCTTCAAGAGTATATTGTGAAGTGTTATAAGGATATAAATATTTATTTTGAGGACTTTCTTTCATTTCATACATCAAGGGAAAGCGGGGTGTTTAATATGATTTGCAAAATTATTATATTGTACAATTTCAAGGTTCTAGGGGTTGAAATGGTCCATTTACCATGGTGGAAGGGTATTTTGAAGGAAAATTAATTAATTTTCTCAATTTGGACACCTAGGTAAGTGTACATAATACAAGTGAATCTTTTTGTTCTATTCTTATCTTATTCTTTTAATTTTGATTATTAGAATGTGAAACGAAGAAAAATATGGTAAAAGGGGAGGTAAGGGGGGTTCACCACAATGATAAAAACTATAGATTGACCTATTTTCCTTTATTTCACTAGGAAATGAGATCCACACAAGGAATTGACTTACAACCCTTAGGTGAGTCAACTCAATGAGGGAATCTACTAATTTCCTTATGATTGAGGACAGGGGTATCATCCTAAATAATAAAAAAATTGGAGAAAAACTAAAAATATTAAATCAACTCAATTATGCCCATTCAAACTTGAAACAATAATTTCAAGCATAATACAGACAGAAACAACAAAGTTCTGGTAGCAGAGATAGAGTTAGAACTAAGCTAGATAATTGTGAGGAGTTTCACTAGGACCCCTGGCTTGGCATATCTATTCGGAAGGTGGGCTAGCGCCGCTTATGGAAAATCTTGTGGGTCATGATGAGGTGTTGTCAGCTCGGTTTTCTAGTTCTTGAAAGGATAGGTAGGTCACCATGGGTGGCATAGCTTTCAACGTTGATGAAGAGGTGATTTGGTAAGGCTACTGGCCTTTCATGTGAGGGAATGAAGTATAAAAACCACACCAAAACATAGGACTTGGTGATTTTGAATGCGTTCTTTAAGGGAAATGAGAAGTCGGTGAAAAAGCAATCGGGTTTCAACCGTGAAGCGCTACTTAAGCCTTGGGATAAGGTCATGAAATATGTTACCCTCGAGGGTAGATTTAAGGTATTTTATTTCTACCACTTATCACTGTTAAACCATTTAAGGCATAAGATTTTGCTTAGCTTCCCTTTCTTTTTCCTTTTTTCTCTAGAAAGTTCCATCAAAAAATCATAGGAAATTTCCACTCTTAACCCTAATTCTTTGCCTCCTTTACCATTAACCAAGGCCTAATCCATAGGCTCTACCAATTCCATTCAGCTCTAGTTCCTCCCAAACCCATCTCAGTTGTGTGTGTGGAAGAGTTGGAACCCCCTGAAATTAACCCTAAAAACCCTTCCCCTGTTGTTTTGGAGGGATCGAAGAGGAAATCCCCCATCCTTGAGGATGATCATGGTATTGAGACTTTAGCCACACCTCCCCCGAAGAAAAATAAAAATGAGGTCGGGTTGGCCCAGTCGAGTGTTGCGGCTGGGCTTTGTGAACTAAAACACAAGAAGGTCAGCAAACTTGCAACTAAAAAGAAAGGGAAAAATGTGCCTCAACTTCTGAGGGTTCTTTCGGTCTATGAGGAAGGTAAATGTGCCAAGGAACAAAGATTCAAAGGGTGATATAGTGGTGGGTGCTAGCTTTGATATGGGGATGGAACAGACGAGTGTGAGAAGATCCCATAGGTTGGAGAAACATGAGAAAGGGACCCCTATTGATGATATCTCTAGTGACTCAGTTCATACTGGTGGTAGAATTGGAGGCACTAAAGCTACTGAGAAGTGAAAGGATAAAGGACCCATAGAAGACCCTAGTCACTTCTCTGATTTGAACTAGATGTTTTAGGAGGACTCTACCAAGTCCTCAAATTCTAGGGCTAGTGTTGATGTGGAGATCCAGAGCAAGGATGGCAAGGTGGATGGGCTCGGAGTGTTGCAAGAGCAGTTTGCTAAGTTGAATGGTAAATTTAACTGCCTAACCCGGTTCACTATCAAAATGATTCATAGGTCAGCTCTCACTCTCTCGAATGTGGACAAGGATGAAATGAACAAGAACACCATAGATGAAGGCCCCAAATGGATTGGAGAAGATGTGTTAAACATCTTGGTCAAGAAATGGGAGGGTGTAGAAAATTATTAGTTGGGTCTGTGTTGTGATGTTTCTCTATTATTTCTAGGCTTTGTCTTTGTCTCTCGTATGTTGTTACTATAAAAAAAATTATGTTTAATAGTTTTTCTCCATTTTGTCTCTTTAGGCTCATCGTGTAAAGGGTATAGCACCTTGTAAATGCTACTTATATTATCAAAAACAAAGTTTTGGCAAATCTAGAAATGGCAGAGTGATGTGTACCTATCACCAAAATGTAGATTTGAGAGGCTAACTAGGACTCATTCACCTATAGGAAAATGGGTCTTTATGCATAGGTTTCAACCAGCTTTTGAAAGCCTTTAATGTTAGTTTGTAGCTTTTGTTTGATTTGGGTTTCAATGTTGAAAAGTCAAAAATGAGATCTGTAGGTGAGATTTTGTGAATTGGCAACAAATATGACAACTTTTTGCAACTTTTTCAATTTTTCTCTTCAAGAGATCTTCAATCCTTCTTCAACCTAAAATCTACAACACAAACACAAGATGAAAAAATTGTTTGTTTTTGGTGAATGGGGTTTTTCCTTGGTCAAACCCTGTTTGGGTAATTAAACCTTGAATTGAAATAATGAAATATGAAAGGAATGATGAATGAACAATGTTATTTTGCAACTCACCAAACCCTTGAATAAACCTTTGGAGGACTAAAATTTTGATCTTGATCCTACACAAAGTGGCTTCAATGGATGTAGATCTTGATGCTTGAATCTTGATTTGAATGCTTGACTTGATCTTTGAAACCTACATCACAATGTTAGCTCCAAAAACATGCATGATTGCAAGAGAATTTGACATCATGCTTGAGATCTTGATTATTGCAACAAATCATTAATAAATCTGCTCTTGAATTCCCTTTATCATGATCTTAGCTCTTGTGAAATTTTCCTTCTTGCTAGGTTGCTCCTTGAAAATTCTAATTGTTGAATTGATAAAATAACCTTGTATTTATAGGTATGTATACTTGATTTATTGAAAATTAAACATTACAAGACAACATTAAAATTTGAATTTGAAGACATTAAAATACCACCAAAAACATATTTTAAATTTAGGTTCAAAGGCTTATGGAGGACCCATTCGCCCATGGGTGAATCGATCCTAGGTCCCTATTCCTGGAACACACATTACTCAAGGTAAAGTGTTATGTGTTGGCATTAATTGTTGTCGATTTTTCCCTTTGGAAAATGTAATTTATTAGGCTTCTAGATGTAAAATAGGGCTTATTAAGTCATAATTAAGTCCAATTTAATTGAGGGGACCCAAACAAAGTGTGGGAATGTAAAGGAGTACATTTTTCGACACTATGGAATTGATTTTATCCACTTTTCAAATGCATATACAACAATATGTTGGATATGGTACAAAAACTTTTAATGACACTTTTAGAAGCAACAAACTATGTTTTATTTCATTTTTTATAGGAATTTTAAGGGTCAATGAAATAGAAGATTGGAAACCATTTTTTGGTGTTTCACATAGTTGAAACCCTTTATAAATATATCCTTTAATTATGTCAAGAGGTATTAATCAACAACATCAAGTTTGAGAAAATAATTTTTAGGCTTCTCTTGAGGATTGCATGAAGGAAAGTGTAGAAAAATAGCTTTCCAAGAGGAGAGGAATAGAAGAAGAGAAGAATAAAGTTGCAGGTGTGTTTTATGTGTTCAAGGTAGTCATGAGAGATGTAAGATGAAGGGAAAAATTAGATTTACAAAGAGGATTGAAGCAAAAAAAAATTAAGGCATGAGACTTTGAAGATTTGAAGGCATGATGTGCCTAGAAACCCTTGAATTTTTTTAAAATTTTATTTCTTGTTAAAATCCTCACTAAATGTAGTTATTCTTGAGGAATTTTTTTGTATGAATATATATATGAAATTAATAATACATATATGTTTTAAATTTTGTTGTAAAATATATGTTGTCTTTGATATGTGTGCAAGAATGTGGGTTGGATGAAATGCGAAGGTTGCAAGATTGGGTAGTTTGATAAGACCCCCTAATCTTTTCTGCATCACCTATCCACGAGTCCTTGATTCCTTAGCTATTATTAGTAAATATTCTATAGGAGGTGGTGATTTAGTCTAGCTCCATAGCTCTTGTAGCTCACCCTTGAGCCCTATAGGTTGTGTTTTATGCCACTCTTTACTCTCCCTCATGATGGTAAACTAATACATGAATTCTCACTCTAAAAGATGCTTTAGGTTAATTCTTATTGGTATAAAGATATTCCACCTCTATCTATAGAACATATACTCCTACATCTATCTTATCCCGCTCTCATCTTAGTATGTATGTCTCTAAGGTGAGTGACAATATCTATGTGGTGGATGTATCTCCTCTCGATAGCTACTCTTAATAGGTGGACCTTGTTTCAGGCCATGGGTGTCATGTCCCATTTTTATTTAGTCATAAAAATCAAAATTTTAATGGTTTAAATCAAATAATTAAATTTATGCATTTTAATGTTTAGATATGATGTATTAAATATAATAAAATTGTGATCAATATGTTATTATGATAGTTTATAATTTATTATTTTCATAAAATATTTAGGTTTTTAATTTATATCTAATTGTTCATAATATTTTACACTTTTTTTTATTCTTAATAATTGATGAATAATATAGTGAAACTAGCTATTTTGAATTTCTTATGAATGATATTCTAATTTATTATTATTACTTATATTTATGATCATTTTATGTTGAATAGAAATAACTACTATCTACTATTATGAGGTAGATGCAAGTTATATTTTTCCCCTCTTGTTTGTAGAGGGAGAGCATCATGTAGAAGAGGGAAGAAAAAATTGATAATTGTAAGTTGGACCATAATTTCCCAAGAGCACAAACACTTGCACAATTTTTAAAATGATTATATGTCAAGCATGTACTTGTAGGAATGTAGGGGTCTACTTGAATATCATTATGAGCAGGTGAATAAAATTTTCATTAGTTTTTATGGTTTTATAAGTTTATTATGTGATTCTTATTTTATTTTGTAGTTATTGTTTAATGGTTTTGATGTGTGAGCATTATTTTGATTAGTTAGGAAACAGGAGCCCTAAACACCATAAAAAAGAAGTGTAGTTCCCCTCCATTCTCACCATGGATGTGTAGGTAGATTAGCTTTGGAACTTGGAGATGAAGGTAAAATAATAGGGATATTTAAAGGTATGTGCTAATGATGTTAAGTAGTTGATTTGTTTTAGGATGAGACATTATGATACATTATTTGATGTTGGACTTATTGCTATGATGATTTCGTTGATGACACTTCTATTACTTGAGGTTTTATGCACATGTTATGATTATTATATGGTTTTATTTGATTATGAGGACTAACCCTATCATGAGCTCTATGTGATTATCTTATCATGACTATTATGTGATCTTCATGTGACTGATCTTACCCTCATTGTTATGTAACTAATTGTTACTTGAGTTGGTGATGTTCTTATTGATGTGTTTGGGTGAAGGGGATAGTGTTGTATCACTCACCTATGAGTACCCTACGACGTTGTGATTCCCTTTCACGTTGAGCCAATTATATGTATATGTACATGCACGACCATTTTGTGTGTTGCAGGTTGCAAGTACTAGGCATCGACTCCACCTGAACTGATAGGTCTGAGTGTGCCTTGAAACCCAATGGATCAATTGATCAAAGATAGCACTTGGTCCCCTACCCTAGCCATCATCCTCGAAGAGGATGAGTACCTGGTTTTGCACCCTATCAGTGTTGTCAGTTTTTTCTGTGGTCAATTGGTATTGCTTGAGGTCTTGCTTTTCAACCCTGGTTAGGGTTCAATTAATTGATTGGCATTTGGTTTATTTAATTTAAAATTTCCTTGATAAATGCTTTTGGGTTATTTTATGCATTAAAATAAATTATTAAGTAAAAAGGTACTTTGATAAATAAATATAAATATATTTATAAATAATCATAGTTTATAATAAAATAAATTTTTAATGTAATATTAAAATAAAATAAAATAAATAAATAATAATATAATAAATAAATATAAAAGGTCATAAAGTTGGGTTATAAAATTTATCATAATATGCAAATAATTGGGGGTAAATGATTCACCCATTTGAGTGGATTGGGCATCTATTGTAATTATGAAGTTTAAATGAAATACTTTTAACTATTGATTAAATAAATTAAAAAGTTAACTATTTGTTGTTCGAGAGTTGGTTGGGATAGTTGGAACTTCCCGTACAACTACATTTTTCCTCCCTCCTGCAAATATTTATGTTTTGGGGGGAAGCAAGGGGAGAGAAAAAGGGAAGAGTCTTGGTAGTGGGGAACGTTGGTGAAAAGGTTACATTCTCCAGTTCAATTGAGTTGAAGATGGTCTAAAGAGATCAACACCACTGCAACTAGCTTCCATTACAGAGGAATGATTTTTTTTTCCAAAAGATTGGTTATCACCATTTATTTAATACATGAAAGGGCACTTTGTGGATTATAAGGAGCAGGAAGGTCGATGCAATGAAAACCATAGAGGTCGGGGATCTCTAGGAGTTAGTAATGGAGGAGCAAGGATATACACACAGGGAGTCGATCGGCACAAAGAAGGTGGGTGTTGTGCTGGTACATTGCTTCAACTAGGTACCGATTTATGTATTTATAGAGTAATACAAATATGCCACCACCCACATTATATATGTAGCGTTTAATCATTCTTATATTGCATTGAATTCAATGTGGGACAGGGGTTTATAGTTTAGATCTTAAATATTTCTCTTGAATTATGCTTTACTTATTTCCCATATATAACATTTATATCGTACGCATATCTTGATGTAGAAACTCGTGCTATGGATGGGTAGAATGCTCTTCAGATTTTTGATTTGTTTGAATATATCTCTTTGTCTTTTGTGGTGTAGTAAACCATTCCATCCCTTCTTCTTTTGCGGCCTCTCTCCATGCCTTTCGGCCACTCTTCCACCAACCCTTCTATCTCCTCTCAGCCACACCTTTTTCCCTCTGCCATATTATATCCTATTCGCATTTTACTTGATATCAAACTTGTTTAGAATTTCCTTCTTTTCTAATTGGCAGTTAGATGGTGATAAACACATATGTTGATGCACTAATGCTAGTTTAGTTTAGAATTTCAATCGGATTTATATACATATATAATATGCCTTTGAAACTGTGTGCAACCGGTCCATGCTAGGAAAATACCTCTAACCATTTTTTTCTATCGGCTTCGATTATGGGTTTATAACCTGTAGGAGATCATAATTGACATTGCAATCTAACTATGGTTATTCCCAAAGACTTGTTGAAACCACATGCTCTTTCAAACAACCTAGAGTCGTCCATGTAATTATCTTCCCTAATCAATCTGGTTTTTTATTTGCGGCCACTGCAAGTTAAGTCTTTAATTTTTATTACTGTGTAATCTTGCTCTATTTGTTTCGCATCTTATCCCTTATAGTCGACTTATACAGAGCTCTTTGAATCTTGAACCCATGTCAATTATAGACGTTAGTTGTGAATAATCTACCCTAATTATGATTATATAATTTCTTGTACTATAAATTAGAGATTTTGTTGCATCTAATTGATGTGATATTTGAGCAGGCATTATATGTATATATTAAAAAAGTAATAAATATTCTAATGCCTGTCAATAACTATTAGTCTGTTCTTGAAGAGAACACTTATTATATTGTATCCATACTATTCCATTTCACCACCTTAAGACAATAAATCTTAGGTTAGAACTATAGTTTAAGTGTGTGGTTTTATATAAATCATTCCTTGAACTTCACTTGAAGTGTTTCTTGCATACTCTCAGTTCTTGCATTAGTGCCTTGGCCGATTAGTTTGTGTTTCATTTGATTTGAAAGTTTTAGTAGTATGTTGTATGAATGAAATCTTTGCTTAGGTCATATCGATCATATTGACATGGTATGCATGTTTATATAATGGTTTATGGATATATGTTTGAGTCATTAAGCGCAGCCACTCCTCCTTTTACACACGTTCCTTTCAGTTTGTCTTATTCTTGGATTGATTCATTATGAAAATAATGTTAAACTCATTCAAACATTTGGTCCCTCTAGTTCAGACCTAAATCATGTTGCTATATTGTCCTGCCTTGTTTTGAGCTCCAACTGTGTTAATATGGGTTAAGATAAATAAATTTGATGCTGATAGGGATAATAGACCTTTTGCTAAACATAAAGGTTCCTTTGTGTATTGATGAGATATCAGGCTGCTGTTTTAACTTTTAATTCAAATTATCCTTATTAATCATTTATCTCATTTGGTTTAGGCTTTCTTTGTTAGCCCAATTTACATATATTTATATACTGAAAATAGATGAATTGAATTTTAATGTATAACTCATTATTTCAATATACATGTATTTATATAGTCTTGATTTCATTTAAAAGTGGAAGACTTAATACGGATCAAAATATAGAGGTACAATTAATGTAGAATATTTGATATTTAATAATGTTGGAAATATGTGCCTCAATCTCATAGGCTCAGAACCTCTGAAGGGCCGTAATAGGTGTGACATCTTTTTGTCTGGCCAACTAGCAATTGAAACCTTGTTGAAATTGTTCAGGTCGCTGTGACCTTGCTTTAGTCTCACCGAAGGAGCCTATTGCTGTGACATTGTGTTCGGTGTAACCTCTCACCGCCCGTGGAGATCTTTGGCCAACAGGCCATTCTATCGTATATCGGGGAGACCCTTGGCTGAAAGGCTTAGTTAAATTGAAGTCCTACCGATAGGAATGTATCACCAACAATATTCACTCGAGGTAACCCAAAGGTCTTGGGGAGAAGTCTCAACGAGAATGGAATGTCACGCCGACGGGGATACAACTGAAGTCATTGGAGTAGCTCAAGGTGATGGGTATGAAGTCTTGGTGACTCATAGGGGTCTTACTTACGATGGTAGTATGGCCAGATGGCATGAGATCGATTGAAACCTGCAGGAAGTGAATGTCTTAGCAATAGATGGATGTTGATGGAAATGCTAATGGCTCGGTATGACTTAGGACCTCGATATAAGGTCTTGGCGAAAGCGATAAGTCTCACCGACTCTTGGATGCTTCGTTATGACATGTTTGCTCGATGTGAGGTCTTGGCAAAAGATGAATGTCTTGCCGACTGTTCGGTGCTTGATGTAACTTAAAGCCTTCAGAGTAAAGTCTCAATGATGGACATCTGTCTCAGTGATGAAGAAGTTTGTTGTCGGTATGACTTGAGAACTTGGTATAGGCTCTGTAGATGTAACAAGTCTTGCTGACTATTATTTATTTTCGATTATAACTTTGAGACTTTGGTGGGATGTCACGGTGGCGATAATCTAGCTGATATGCATGTTGAATCGATACAGTTGTAGCTCGGTGGAACCTCTTGCGATGGAAACAACTCTTGTGACATCTGATGAATTGAGTCTTGTGGCATCAGGGAGACACTTCTTGTGTCTCACCGACATGCCAACACAGCTTGATTGCCTTTTGACCATTTGACTTTCCTATGTGGCATCTCGTGGACCAATCAAAGAAGCCAAATGGGAATCATTGGAAGACAGTTCGTTGTGGCAGTTCTGAGAGGAAGCTCGACAAACAGGGGCGACATGGTTATAGTCTGGAATTGCAGATGATGTCTGGTTAGATGATTCGAAGGATAAATGAATTGTTGTGTGGTTGTATAATCATAGTGATTTCTATTTTGTAAAGATTGTAACTTGAAGGTTCCTGTACAAGATTGATCATTGTGAAAGCTGCTGAAATATGACATCAAAAAGATAAGTCTAATATTTGTATGTAATCTCCATTACTGTAATACAAAGTAATTTCTCTTGGTGTGGTGGGTTTTTCTCCCGTAAGGGTTTTCCCACGTAAATCTAGTGTCCATATGTGTGTGTCAAATACTCTATTTCTATTATCTCTTTCATGTGCATCTTAATTAGACTGTAATTGTAATTTTAAAAGGTATCTTTGCATTCTTCCTTGAGGTTTTTGACGTTAGGAGTGTTGCTTCCGCATCTAATTTTCCTTACAAAATAATATAGATATATTTGGATAGTTTATAATAATTATTAAAAGGAGAAATCTAAATAGAAATAGATATTTTTAGTTGATGAATGTATAAAGATTGATGAAGTTTTGAATTTAGTGTATTCTTGTGTTAGGAATACTAAATGAGAGAGATTAGTGATTGTTTTATAAATAGAATGGTACGTTGACCTTATTGAGTCTATTGATGTAACTCTTCTTACATCCAAACAATGCCATGATTGTAGTAAGTATGAATTGGCTACATATGATGTCTTGTATTTAAACCTTTGTGGCTTATTCAACTTCATTATTTTATAAATATAAGTCGATATTAAGTTAACAAAATGAGTTGATTTAATGATCAACTGCAATATAATAAATTAGAAATTTAATTTAGATAGAGTGTAATCACATAATAGATATATGCCTTACTGGGTCACATGTTCTCACTGATTACCTTCATGTAACTTTGAGTAGGGTATTGTGTGCATGCACTTGACATTAATATTGAGTAAAAGCATAAACAAAACCAATGATGTTTAGTTTAGAGGTGAGTGTTGGGATGAGTATTAGGTGGATTTGATTATGTTAGACTGTTCTAACCATTAGCGTGAGAGTTGTAGTGTGCTTTCCTAGTTGTCATTGTCGTCATTAATTCCATTTCATTATACAAGTTCTAAATTAAGTGTGAGAAATTTATCTTTTATTATCTTATTTTATTGATTTCTCCTACTAATTTAGTTATTTTGTTGCTAATTATTGAGTTGAAATAATGGATGATAAGAGGGTTGAAATAATGCCTTATTTAAGGGAATGTTTTCATGGCTATAATGTTGTGATTAATTGTTGTATTAAACAATGTTTCTAGATTATTGGCTAAGTGTTACGTAATCGTTGTCATTGTGATATGTATGTTTAAGGTTTTGCGTCGTTGGGAAGTGTATTCAGTATGTTGGTTTCTAGAGGCCTAAGAGGGAGTATATTTGTGTGTGTGGTCCTTATGATTGTGTAACCTTGAAATTGGTTGGCTATGTTATTGGTCATGTGCTTGTATGAAACAATCCCTAAGGATGTTACCTCTTGTCTATGTATGGATTCATGTGAGATTTTGTAATGATATTCTATTGAAAGGTATGCATATGTGTATTGAGTGAAATGAAAACCCTAAGTGTTCTACTACTTGTTCATGATGGTTGAATTGTGGCTATGGGTTGGGACTTGGGTTCATGTTGTCTTTATCGGTGTTCATGTGATTGTGATAAATGTGCAAGATGGTCAATGCCTTGCTCTGTGTTTGGATTCATGAGGTTATGATATGTGTGCAAGATGGTAAATTCCTTGCTTGAGGTGTAGGGTTTACTAGTTTCAAGTAGGGGGAGTGGCTCTCAATGGGGGCCGGAACCCAAAGTGGTGTCTAGGATAACCCATTGGAGGGTTTCTTAATCCAGTGATAACCTTAATAATGAATTAGGGGGATGGGTAGATTTCATATTAATCAAGATAATGATATCCCTCACTCATGGCTCAAGAGCTCGTTTAGGCTTGAGATGAGATGGGAAGGCCTGGAATGGCAAGATCAACTGTCCTGCCCTCATGAAAGGTATGTTTATTCTGCATGAGTTTATATGGGGGTCGGGGATCAATAGAGGTTGCCAGGATAACCCAGGATGGGGGTCGGAGCCTAGGAAGATCTACCAGGATAACCCATATCAAGCTATGTGATGTCACTCCTCCCTATTATAGTCTAGCATTCCCTAGTTGTATTTCTCCTTTTGTTTTGTGAGTGCCTCTAGAATTGAATTCAGTGTTGTAAGTGATGCTGGTGTGATGGCAGTGTTGTGATGGAGTCCATGTATAACCCCTTGATTGTGTTAGCATGTTGCTTTCCTGACTATATGTATAATATGGGACCTTGTGTTATCTCCTAGCACAGGGGGTGGACCTCAGGGTTCCACATGGTCGGGAGGTTGGTGCTTTTTCCTCCATTGGGTATTCTTGTTGCATGTTCATGTGTGTGGAGATTGTTCTTTATGTTGTGGACT
>VDFB02268598.1:0-31472 GCA_007258455.2 Sequoia sempervirens
ACTTAAGTCTATAGCTAATGGACAAAGCAGTCTGGCTATACATGTGCAGTAGGCCATTGCACAGTTTCTCATCGACCCACATGTTATTTAATGCATTTGCTTTGCATGTATACACTGTGTGGCTGCACTTCTGAGTTTCAATCTCTTTTTAAATTTATTTAATCAATCCATGCCTTCACTTTTGCTCAATGAACCTATGTCTTTGCATTTCCCTCAAATTGTCTATACACAACTGATCTTAAAAGCTATTCCCACAAATAAGAAAAGCCATACATCTTCTTTGATCAAACAATGCTTTTGCATTTCCCTGACTTTCTATAAACAGAAAAGATATGTCAAACTATTCTCTACATGCCACTTAATTCATGCATATCTGAATAGCTCTTAAAATCATTTGTTCTTTGAAAAAAAAATCAGTCGCTTAGAAGTACATAGCAACAAAGGAATCCAATAACACAAAATATTTAAATACCATAGACTAAGATTGACAATATGAGCAAAAAAGATTCTTGTCAACCAATTGTTGCATGTAGACAAAGCTACCTGAAAATATTGTTTTGTGTTTGTGGCACTAAAAGTATACATCATGCATTGTACTCATTTATCCACTTTGGCAATGTAACAGGAATAAGTACATACAATCTTGCTGGGGGACAATGGATAACAAGGTCAGGTTGAAGAATTAATACTATTTTCCCCTTGTGCTTCTATTAAATTGTTTGTTGTGTGGTATGTTACGTAAGCTTCTGCTACTACTCAAGATCCATTTTCCAACATATATAGAGATTATTAACTTCCAAGATCCTCGACAACATGATTCATACTATCGAGTGCTACTGAGTGAAAGCACATAAGCGACAATGTTGACAATTTAAGATTTTGTACTCTAGATACTAGTGTTAAATGCTATTCATACTCAGCATTTGCTATACCTAGACACATTAGGTTACACGAAAAAAAAGAAAATGATAGACGTTGACACTTATGAATTAACTAAGCGCCCCCAAATATCAAACATTGACTACGCGCTTAAATGCGAGGGACTTTGTAGATTGAGTACTTTTGCATACAATGTTGGTGATTGTTTGTTTGACTCGTTACAACTATTGCTTAACAATCATTACACATCAATTCAATTACGAAATGGAGCTATAGATTACTTCTTGAATTGCCTTACAAACAAGGACAAAGAAGCAATAAAATCATACAACTATGAACTAGACCCTGATACTCTATATACATTTCACAAAGTACATGATCCACAAACATACTTCCGCAGAATGCAGTTATCTACACATCCACAAGCTGATTGCACAGAAAGTGGATTGTGGGGTGACCTGTTTTGCATTCACTGGATATCCAAATGGTTGAATATACAAATCTCCCTTTGGTCAAGAACAATAGCAAGAAGGTACTTATAGTTCAATAGTTCTAACTACACAAAATCAGTCTCTATACTATTTCATGACATGAATTCTTTAAGTGGACACTTTGAACCATTGTTAGAAATTGAAACACAAAACATAAGTTCAAAACAACCCATAAGTTCACATGAAATAAAAAAGCTGTGCCCAAAGTATCCTCAAATATCAAACATTGACAATGTCCTTAGAGCTGAAGGCCTTTGTAGATTAAGCACATTTGCATACAATGTTGGTGATTGTTTGTTTGATTCGCTTCAAGTGCTACTTAACAACCAGTACACCTCAACTCAATTACACAATGGAGCTATAGATTATTTCCTGGCTTGCTTTCAAAAAAAGGACAAAGAAGCAATTAAATCATATAACAATGAACTAAATCCTAGTACTCTATATACATTACACAAAGTACATGATCAAGAAACATACTTCCGCATGATGCAATTGTCTGCAAGCTTATGCATAGACCATGGCGAATGTGGATTGTGGGGTGACTTGTTTTGCATTCACTGGATATCCAAATGGTTAAAAATACAAATAAGCCTCTGGTCATTGACAACATCAAGAAAGTACTTAGATTTCAATGATTCTGGATATACAAAATCAATTTCTATGCTGTTCCATGATACAAACCCTTTGGCTGGACATTTTGAGCTGCTTCTAAGTATCAAAGCCCAAAATCTAACTTGCCTATGCTCAACAAGCTTACTCCAACTTAAAAAGTTGATCAGAAATCATCCACAATACAAAAATACTTACTTGACCAAGCCACATGCTTTGCCTAAAAATAAGGAAAATTTGATGCCATTTTTCATGGCAAACAATTTTAAACATAAATCAACAATAAGACTTAATCACCTGAAGAGCTTGATTAGAAAAGAAAAACAAAAAAAAAGTGTACCTAGCAGCCCAAAGAAAAAAAAAACATTGACACCAATAGAAATTTATAAAACAGCAATACAAGATACACCAAAACACTCATGTGCAATTTGCCAAGTGCTCTGTTTCAACAAGGACATCAGGGTTTTCAAAGAAAAACAAAAACAACTATACTGTGAACTAGTACAATCAGATTCCTTACCATTCACAGATCTCATATGCAATGTATGCTACTTTGCATTGAAACAGTCCACTATTCCAAAGTATGCTACGCCACAGAAAATAAGAACTAACAGACCATTGTGCTATGTGCAAATCTTAACTCCTCTAGAAGAACGGCTTGTCTCACTTAGAATTGCATTTGCACATATTTGGGAACTAGGGTTCAAAAGGTCTCAAATAGGCCTGACAGGTTCTATTATAAATGTCCCTATTGACATGAACATTGTACAAAGAGCATTACCACAATCAATTAACAACACACAAACAATTGTTGTTTCATTGAAAAGACGCTTAAAATACAAAAATGCATTTCAAAAAGGCATGGTGTGCCCAAATGTCATCATGCAAGCTTTGACTCAATTAACAAGGACACCATTATACAAAATGCACAAAGTCCACATAAACCAAGATTGGCAAGAAGTTCTCCAATGCACTAAGGAAAATGAAGCCAATAGTGCACAAAATACAAGTGAAACAGAATCAGACAGTGAAATGGAAAATGAAAACCCATCAGAAACATTGATCCATGGATTCACTGAGTCTAGAAGTATCCATAACATGGAGGACAAGATTATTGAAATTGCACCTGCAGAGCACAAGTATCCAATTGGAATATTTAAGGACATTTATGCTGAAGAAATGAATTTCCCAACTTTATTCTTTGGCAAGCCGCGTGATAATGACATTGTAAAAAACTTTACGTATCAGAAAATAGTACGCTAGGAGCTCTTACAGTCACAAAGACAATTTTCATATCATACAACAAACATTTTTTTCAAAGCTATAAAGGTTCTAATACAACAAGTACTGTCCACAATGACAATAAGAATCCGCAAGGGCCAGTTAAAAGGGCGGAAGCTATTTGCGAAAGACGTTAAAAACAAACCAAACCTAGAAAAAATTCTTAAATCAGATATTGGATACATTGATTTCAAAAGAATAAGAATCTCTCCAGACTATTCACAACAACTTAAGAAAAATGTATTTGCTATGATTCGACAACTAGGACCACCGACATTTTTCATCACTTTCTCTAGTGCTGAGCAAAATTGGGATCCACTAATTCAAACATTACAAGAGCTGCACAATCTACACCAATTAGCACAAAACCGTCAAGAATCTAATCACCCAACACACATTGACAAATTTGAACTAATCAAGAAAGATCCTATCACTTGTGCACGTTAAGTATAAACATAGAATCAATGCAATTAAAAATTTGATACTTACAGATGACTCTTTCTTTGGAAATTTCATTGATTACTTCTCAATCACTGAGTTCCAAAATCGAGGAAATGAACATGATCATTTCCTCATATGGGTTAAAAATGCACCAATCTACACAGAAAATAACAGCACAGACGTCATAGCTTTTGTTGATAAGTATATTACCTGCGACACTCAAAATTTGGAACCTGCTTTGGCAATGTTACACAAACACCATCATACAAAGAAATGCAAGAGATCAAGAAAACAACTTTGTAGGTACAATTTTCCTTTCCCACCAATGCAAAAGTCAACTATACTTTTACCAATAGTCCAAAAGACTGAAGTGATAACTACAAATGCCACTTATATCTTCTCAAAACTCCAAAAAGCAAACTATGACGAAACATTCACTTTTCAAATGTTCTTAAAAGAATTAAACTTAAGTGACAATGAATACATTGAAGCTTTGAGCTCAACATTAAACAAGCCCACGCTTTTCTTACAAAGAAAACCATCACAAATATGGAACAATAGTTTTTCAAGGAAGATTCCAGAACTTTGGAAGGCTAATACAGATGCACAATTTGTCCTAAATGCATATGATGCTGCTATGTACTATAGCTCATATATTGCAAAAGTAGACAAGTCAATGACATATGCATTCAAAATAATACGTACAGACCACAAGCAAGACAATATTGATGCAATACGAATGGTGAGTAAACTTGGAAATGCCATGCTTAACTTGTAGCAAATGTCATCACAGCAAGCTGCACATATTGTTCTGTCATTGCCATTAAATTACAGTTCAAGAAAATGTATATTCATTGATACGCGATCTGACAATGATCGTACATTTATACTCAAATCTGTTAAACAATTGAGCAATGAGCCAGATGAATCAGAAAACGTTCTTGCAAAATCTATTATAGATTACTATTTAAAACGCCCTGAAACAATGGTGGACATATGTCTTGCAGAATTTGTTTCAAGATACAACAAATACGGTGCTAAAATTGAACCAAAGGCCAAACCCAATGTTATACGGTTTATCAATTTCAACAAACACTTTGATTTAGAGAATCATTGTAGAGAGCAATTGGTTCTCTATGTTCCATTTACCATTAATGAGCATACACTAAAACAAAACTTTGATTGTTGGGAACATGCATACATGTATCATGGACAAACCATTCAAACAAATAGTGCAAATTTTGTCCACATCCCAAACTCCGCATGGGGTGACATTGACAAAGCTATAAATGATCTTCAGTCTCTTGAAGATGAAAAGCTTATTGACCTGCCAATGCAAGCAAAGCTTTCCCAGAAAGAACTATATGACATTCAAACAGACCTTCCAAACATAGGCCATTCTAACCCAAATACCACATACTCCAATGGATTTCAAATTGCAAAGCACCCACAGATTATAGATAACAATGAATACTACAAGTTAAGATGAATGTTAAATAAAGAACAACAAGCAATTGTTAACGATGTTCTCATAAAAAAGATGAAAAATCCACAAAAGCCATTGCACTTGTTTTTGACTGGAGGAGCTGGAACAAGGAAGACTTTTACAGCAAAAGCCATCTACCAAGCTCTCATTCGCATGTATAGCAATTCTATTGACAATAATCCAGACAAACCCAAGGGCTTATTAACTGCATATACAGGTAAAGCAGCATATAACATAGGGGGATTCACATTGCATTCAACATTTCACATACCTTTTAATACATCAGAATTCCTGCCACTGAACACTGAAGTACTTGACACTATGTCAAATCACTATGATCAATTGCGCATACTTCTTATAGATGAGATATCATTAGTTGGCTCAACATTTCTACGGTATATTGATAGAAGACTATGGGACATAATGCAAATGCCTACAGCATACTTTGGGAACCTTGATACCATATTTTGTGGTGACCTTTACCAGGCACAACCTGTCCTTGATTCTGTGGTTTTTGATAATAGGCCTACTCCAATTGAATTAATGCCTTATAGTTTCTGGAAAGACCACATAAAATGCTATTCATTGGTGACTACCATGAGACAAAAAGATGAAATATTTATTTCAATTCTTAATAGACTACGAGTAGGCATTCAAACAACTCATGACATAGACTATATCAACAAAATTTGCTTTCGTCCTGTACCATTAGATCCATTGCTTCCGCACCTTTTCTATAGGAGAGTAGATGTTCAAGTACATAACAACAAAATGCTATCAATCATTCCAACCCAAATGATCGTGCTAGATGCGATCGATGAAGTTAACGAGGACCTTAATTCAATACGAGTGTACAGTCACACAACAACACTTCCATCACAAATATGCTTGAAACTAAACATTCTTGTTGAGCTTTATGCAGGCAATTACAATGTTCAAGATGGCCTCGTCAATGGTTCAGATGGAATTTTTAAAGCATATACATCACAAAACAATATTGATATTGTTTGGATTAAATTTAATGACCCATCAATTGGACATCACTAGCGCACAAAACTAGCACATTGCTATTCTACTATCATTGACAAAGACTAGGTGCCTATAGAACGCATTGCTAGGCCAATCCAGAAAATAACAATAAACAAGAAAATTACAACTAGGAAACAATTCCCAGTACAAGTAGCATGTGCACGAACCATACATCGATCCCAAGGATTAACAATGGAAGCCTTGGCTTTTGATCCCACAGGCATTAGACAGCATGGACTAACCTATACAGCTCTGTCACGAACAAAATCAGTAGAATCGTTGTTCCTGTTACAACCTTTAACTGCAAAAAACTTCAAAATTAAAGACAAAATACAACTAGAAATGTCTCATCTTCAGACATGTGCACAATGGCAACTTGATAATCTAGACACATGTTCAAAAAACAATCGCATTTGCTCCTGTGTACATTGAACACTCGCAGCTTAAGAGCACATGCATAAGACATTGTCAATTACTATGGCATAATGCAATCTGATATCTTGTGTCTTCAAGAAACACATATGCATCCCTTTGAGCTAAATACCTTGTTGCAGAATTTTGATAGCTTCTCTGTACATAACATACATGGCATAGCAACTTTAACCAGGAAACATTTGCTCTTGTCAAAAACAACACAACATGGAACTTCAAATATTGAAGCTATCGCATTAACAATAATGCTATCTAACAATGAACTCAATGTTTGTAATATTTATGCAAGACCTGCAACTGCCATAGATGAAGTAATTGCAATGTTGCAAACAATTATTGGGTCCACAAATTCAGAGAACATGTACATTTTAGGCGATTTTAATGTTGACATGTCTATAGAAAACAGAGACAAAAAAATGCTTCACAGTTATATGCAACACAACAACATACAATTTATGTTGAACCAACAACACAGCATAGGCAATTCAGTCATTGATCACGTTTGGTCCAACACAGCTACAAATATATGCTCTACCTATATATCAGAAGCATATTAGACTGATCACAATCCAATTTTCTTAAAATTGCATGTTGCACAATAGACAAATTCAACTTTATAGAACTTATAGCCTTATATCACCTTTATGCACTGCAATGTCTTTTCCAATATTATATCCATTATTTGCAGGAGATCTATGGATGAAACTAAAAGGCAGGCAAAGCAAATACAAACCACACAAGAAGACTCAGTACAACGGTAAAGTGCTCATAGTATTATTCCTTCATACTCATTCGCCCAAATCACAAATATTCAAATAACATTGTTCCAATTCTTTGCAGAACACCAAAAGATGTATCAAAAAGACAAGCCAAATAGGTGCAAATTACACAAGAAGAATCAGCACAACGGTATAGTACTTCGTTCTACAGTGTACTGCCAGCTGCCCAAGCTGCTAATATAAAATTAGCATTTTACTGACCCTATCCTTGTTCCTTGTAGGACAAGAGTCAAGAAACCTAGAATTGTTTCAATTGAACAACTAAATGCAAGAAGAGCTGGAGACACCTTCCAGGGTGATGTCCTTGTTGTCTACAAAGCAACATTAGATAAGGCCAACAAAACACGGGAAATGCTACGTGCTGATCTGACAGATCACAAAGCAGAAATGACAATCACGTTGAATGTTAGTGGAGACCTCATCTATCAACATGAGCCTAAAATAGTCCCAGGGTCAGCTATTTCAATATTAGATTTCCAAGTTGCACCTAGGATAGATTATGACAGAGGTGACTGTGATTGCATTTTGATTTTAATAGCCATAAGCAGCACTGAAAACATCCCGCGCCTCTGTCAAGAGTACAAATTCATCCCAAGTGCAACTATCAGCCAATTGCTAACAACTGTAAATGAGTACCCAGCTGGCACAATAGCTGCACTGGTAGTTGGTGCCAGAAAAATGGGTACCCAATTTGCAATTGACATCAAAGATGGCCACACTGACATAGACAGGGCACAGGTATTTCAGTCTAGAGAACTTTTTACCTCTTCTTTCAGTTTCAAGCTTTAAATGTTCTGCAATCGTCTCTATAACAATTTTTGGAACAAAATCTAATCGTCTCATTTAATTGCAGTTGCTATTACGATCAACATATGAGCAGCAGTACTTTGCACTCGAAGACCAGTTGCATACAAATAAAACACCTGCAATGCTTTTCAAGAATGTTGTAAGAAAAACAAATCAAAGGAACACATTTCACACATGTAAATCAATATTCATCTGTACCTTGAATGACAAAAGAAGCTTGGAAAAATTCAACAGCCTACTACATTCAACTTTCAAGGTAACAACATTCTTTTAAAAAAAATCTAGTTCATCCAAACTTGTATTTTTGTCTTCTCTAACAATTTTGAACCATATTTTATAGGTTTCAGGCACTCTAAAAGCAGCAAATGCATTTTCCAATCCATTTCATGCATGTTGCCCAAAGTGCAAATTCAGATTTACTACTTATGGCACACTCCAAGAAAAAACTGCTCACTGCAAACAGTGCAACCAACAAGTTAATTATACATTCTGTTTACAGCTTAAAACCACCATAACAACTTATGACAATCAGACAATTCAGTCGACAATTGACCAGGCCACCATGCACCGTCTGTTGCCCACACTGCAAAAGCTCAACTATGAAGACTACATTAAGGACAAGTCAGCAGTGATATTCATCCTACGAGACTTCACTGTTGAAGGACATTTTAGCCTTGACCAAAACAATGCCATTGTTGAAGCCATTTGCATTGACAAATAGACAAGAAACATCACCAGAAGGTAATAAAGTCGTACATATGTGAACTTTTTTTTCTTTTGAACCAATACCTCAAATCATTATTCATACAAACTATGTTTCTAATACATAGGATTTTGTTGGCTTTACAGGAAACTAGGAATAGAGGAGCAGAGATTTATATTGTTCAGACTTTTACTTTTTTACCTTTCCATGCTCTAAGACATTTCACTGGTTCTCACATGTTACAGACATCTTTGGTTTAAAAATACTTTATTGCTATTATACATTTAGACACTTCTACAGGTTACTATGTTAAAGTATTCTAGAATATGGACGTCTTAAACTTTGATTTTGTTTTTGCACCTATGAAGACAATGGTTCTCTATGTACATCTGACATATATGTTCAATAATTATTATCTCTCCATGTATAATGCCATTCAAACTATATAGTTTAAATGTTCCCTTTTGCATTATGTACTTCCTAGCTTTTCCAAAATTTGCTTTATGATTCTTACGCTTTCAAGAATTCATGGTGACCAGTTAGAAGTAGTTATTTTTGCACACTCTAGACCCATTAACAAGTTACTTGAGACAGTAAATGGTTATTTTCCTTTGGCTTTTTTCCATTTTTTGCTGTTACTGCAACCAAGTCTCACCCCTCCTTCTATGCATTGTACTTTATAGTCGCTTTTCCATCATGTATTCTAATGTGTACACTCCTATATACACAAATCCATTTGTTGCTTTCACTGCATATATGTGTATTTACATGTATATATGCTTATATGTCCATATGCACATATGCACATGCTCATGTGTCCATGTATTCATTTAAGCTTCTACGTATCCCTATATGCAACTGCGTATACATGCGTCCATGTGTTTATGGATCTCCCACTCTAGCCTTGTACCAATTTATTATGTTATAAGGATAATGCATATAGTAACACTAATTAACACTAATTAACTGTTTCATTGTACATAGTAACTCTTTTTCGTGAATGCCAGCTAAGCTTATGTGTATTAGGATACATATATACTGACACTAAACACTACTAATTTATGATCTCTATTGTCCAATTTTCGTAGACATGTTACTATTGCAATCAAGTGTATAAAGCATTCATGTTCAAAGAAACAAGATACAGGAATGGAAATATGTTACACAACCTTGTCTTATGCCTTTATAGTAGTTTTTTCATTGCATTTCAAGAATACCAGAAACTAGAATTTTATTCATATTATTTCCATCTATGGCATTTACAGCTTTTCCAATTATTATTACAAGGCTAGTGTTTACTGTTGAATAGTTCTATTGTTCATGTAATGCCTACAACATTGTACCTTGGCCAAAGTACCCTGGACACACATGGCCTCCAAGCGATTTCACTGCCTTCACCTTGAGCCAGATGCCATTCAATGCATTTAATTTAAATACATGTATCACGTACGTCTACCCACCAGTTTGATAAACTATGCCTTTGCTTAATTTTAATTGATCAATTTATGCGCTCGCAGTTTCCTGATATTTTAATGCATTTAATCTGCATTCATGGACTACGTACCTCTAGCCGTTACCTTTTAAACTATGCCTTTGCTTAAATTTATTTAATCAATTTCTTTGACTACATTGCTTTGACAAGTTTTTTTGAACAATTCGCTTCCCCTCTATTGGTTTCCATATTTTGCATATGTGCCTATGAGCACATTAACCATAACAGGTCACAAAATTCCTTTATCCTGTATGCTTCCATCATAGCATAAAAGCTCAAAGCAATTGCAAATTCTAGGTTTCCAGAGCACAAGCTTGCAGAACACAAAAACAACACACACAAAGTAATAAAAATGCATACCAAGTAGCTTAACTCTATATTAAATGGCCAAAGTACCCTGTCCATCCATGTTCACCAAGCAACACCAGCGCACTCACCTCTAGCCAGATGTCATTTAATGCATTTACTTTGCATTCATGCATTGCGCTTACATTTTCCTGATATTTTAATGCATTTAATCTGCATTCATGGATTACGTACCTCTAGCCGCCACCTTTTAAACTATGCCTTTGCTTAAATTTATCTAATCAATTTATGCGTTCGCATTTTCCCGAATTTTTAAAACGAAAATGATTTATAAAGCTACTCGGACGAATAGAAAAATAGAAAAATGCTAATTTTCCAATATATAAAATAGCTCTCAAAATTCAAACTATACCAAAAAAAAGCAATATGTTAAATGGCGAAATGTGATTGGTTCATGCTGCCGGTTAAAAGCATTCCGGGCAAATGCATATGCAAATTTAGAATACATTTTTTAGTTGGACTCGACAACATTTTTGACATAGTTTTTTATAACCCCAACATACAAAAACAGCAACGACGACATCCAACACACTGTCGACTCTTTGTTGAGAAGCTCTCATTATCGCACACGTTAACATGAGAGCTTTTGATTCTGAATCCATATGCATACTTTCATTCAAACTAGTGGATGAAGGTACATAGTGCACTGGTGCAAGCTCAATGCATTCAATGGCATCTGGCTATAGGGACCGCTGTTTGCATTGCTAGTTACTCTTTCAATATATAACAAGGTTCAAGGAGGAAACTCTCATTACCACACATGTTGACATAATTTTCGTTCCAAACCTCTCTTTATGAGACCGCTTTGCAGTAATAAAAAAAATATAAACTTTACAAGCCTCGCATGCAACCATGCATCTTGCTTGCAGTAACACTTCTACATGCATCCATGTGTACTGCAATACATGTATCTATGTGCACATGTAGCCATGGATATAAGTATCTATGCAACTTCATATGCAATCCATGGATATTTCCATACATGTATATTTAAGCATTTATGTATCCTGCTATGCATCTATCTATCTATCCATGTAACTATGTTTCTATGTATTCTTCTACCTTTAGATGCATCCACGCATATATCTATGTCTTTACTGCTTTCCAGATTAAAAAAACAACTTTGGAAACATCAACTTCTAGAATTAAATACCAATATGCACAGAGTCATCATTTTACTCTAACTAGATGACTGTGAACTACATGTTACCTATGCAATCTAAATTCTAGAGATACATACCATCCTTATGCACCTATGCACAAATGCATATTGTCTAACATATATACATAATTACATGTACACATATACACATGCAAACCTGTATACATGGATACATACAAAGACTATGTTTCATGGGATTATTAAGGAGTTCAGCTGCTTTCTATATGGTTCCATACTTTGCATGTATGCCTATGAGGACAATAATTACAGTATCCAGAACCAGAAACCAGTTACTTGAGGCAATAAATACTAAATAGCAATCCAAACAGCCTCCCCTCTAGTCAGATGCAATTCAATGCATTAATTTTGTATCAATGAACTATGTACTTTTAGCCACTACTTTTAATCAAAGTATGCATATGGATTCAGAATCAAACTCTCAAAATAAATGCATATATAAATGTGTCTTTTTCCTCGTTTCATAATGTATCCATGTATCCATAGGCACAATTATGCATATATCGATTTGTGCATATTTCTTGTTATCTCTTTATGCATTTGTCTATATATGTATCACTGTATCTATGGGTACATGTATACCTTCATTTATGTATATATGCGCCTATGAATTGCATACACACATCCATGTATATATTCATCTATCGATAACTTGCATTGATACATGTATATATGCATCTATGGATTCATGCACCCATGTATATATGACAGCTCATTGGTTCTAAAGCTCTCTTTATAGGACAACTGTGCATTGCCTACAAGACTCAGATGATTCCTTTGTATTTCAAGAAGAGATTCGAATGGATAACACTTAAAATGATCTAAACTATGATTTTATAATCAAAGTATACAAATACATTGTAACAATGCAAAACCCGACTTCCATTTGAGATGTACAGTGAAAGTAAACAGAAGCAAAAATGCATTTGCTTCAAAGTTTCTAGAGCAATGTCAACAGTTTGTCTAGCCATTGTTCAAAATATAGTTTTCTATCGGCATAGTCCTTGAAGTTTCTGTAGGTCTCACTGCTACTTTGTTAATTGACATTCATTGAAACGTCAAAATGTGGAATGTTCCCATGGATACTTATACTTCTCTGTTTTGATTTTTACATATTCAAAGACTGTTTAGCAATCCAAGTAGTTTCCCCTTTGGTCAGATGCCATTCAATGCATTTATTTTGTTTCAGCAAACTATGTACCTTTAGCCACTAGTTTAAATCAAAAGTATGCCTATGGATTCAGAATCAAACTCCCTAAGTAAATGCATATTTATCTATGTATCCATAGATGCAGCCATGCATATAACGATTTATGCATATCTTGCCATCTCTACATGCATCTTTCTATATATGTATGACTGTGTCTATGGGTGCATGTATACATTGATTTATGCATATATGCACATATGAATTGCATACACACATCCACCTATATATGTATCTTTCGATATTTTGCATGGATACATGTATATATGCATGTGTGCTTCGCATTTTCCTGATATTTCAATGCATTTAATTTGCATTCAAGTAGCACGTATTTCTACTCACTAGTTATATATACTATGCCTTTGCTTAAGTTTATTTAATCAATCTATGCAATCGCATGTCACTGATTTTCAATAACAACAATAATTTATAAAGCTATTCAGATAGATAGAAACAGCTAAATGCTAATTTTCCATTCTTGATTTATCAGAATAGTGCTAGTTTTCCAATATAACAAAATTAAAAGTTATATGTTGGCATACATTTATGCATGTTGTCCATACAAGCAATAATGGATATATGACTTCATCCATATTTGCATATGTATATGAATACATCCTTCCATGTAACATACACATTTGTACCTATATCCAAATATGCATACATCCATGTATACATGTGTTCATATGTCCATCTCTCCATGTTATTTTGTTTTCAGTGTATACATGTCTATTGATGCATCCATGCATATACCTGTGGTTAGCTTTACGTATTTATCTCTCCATGTATTTAATGTTCTCCACTCCATCAGCATTCACAGGTTCTCTGTTTTTATGTTCTTCCATATTTATTTTTTCCATAGTGTATGCATAAGAACATTATATTTTTTTATCCACTCTTCTATTGTTGCATTTCGAGGAAGCTCAAGGATCTCACTACTTTATTCAGTATGAAGGAGAGTGAGAAATGCAACATGGGTCTCTTTCCTGTGTTTATATTGACGAACTCAGCCCTATGATGATTTTTAAAAGCATAACCAATAACAAACTAGACATTCTTCCACCCCTTGTTACAAGAAATAATAACTTCATACCCTATTGATTCCATTTCCACCCTTGCACGTCCTTTCTTCTCAAATCAAATACATTCCAAAATCCAATTATTTGCTTCTGTTGCCTCATACCAATGTGTTGCGTTCCTCTTTTCACTAAACCCAACACTCTCATTGAAATTTTAATTTCTTCCATTTAATTGTAAGCATATAACTTCCAAACAATAAATTCATACCATTTACATTCGCATTAATTCTCATATCCACCATCCCATATCCTTGCCTCCCATGTCAAATACTTTTGATAACTTATTCATACAGCTTATTTGCATCTCACCCTTTTCTCAATTCACTCCCTTTGTTCCACTCGCATAACTCATTGTTCTTTTTAACATTCACATATCTTTATCTATGTACACCTCAAATATACCTTCATCCATCACAACAAAATTCACACCATACCAAACAAAGAAAAAGATGAAGAAAATATCAAGGTTATGCAAATAAACACTGAGGGCTTCAAAAATAACACTCATAACATATAGTTCTATTCAAGAGTTATTTTCATAATGCCTTTTGTAAACCTTGTTTGTTGCAGATCCCTAAAAGCGCGTATAACAGTTTCTTCAAGCCTATAATGTGTAATCAGATTTAACAAATATTGCTTTTCGCTTTTTACTCTGTCTGATACAACAAATCCAAGTAGAGTTTCATAGTGCTTTAAGGCAATTGTATACTTTGATTATAAATTCATATTTTAAACTACTTTTAGTATTGTTTATTCGAATTTTTGTGTTGAAATGCAAAGGTTTCATCTGTGTTTCATAGGAATTATTGTTTATAAGATGTTGTAACATACATTAATTGGATGTATCTCATCATCTTTCTTATCAGGATGCTAACAACCTTGATTTGTATCTGTCCTTCAATGTATCTAGATGCTATGAACTATGAATTCTACTTGCATATCGCTTGCTTGTACAAGTAATAGTAAGCGCTGCACAATGCTAGAAATCACAACTCATAGTATTCATATACACCCATGCACAAATACATGGTATTCAACACATTAACACCAACATGGTTTTCTAGGGCTTGTTTCTTACTTGCCTTTGATTGATAGTTCAAATGCACACAAAGCTAATTGCAATCACTTCTTTCTTTGGATTGCTAGGCACTTCTTTCTTTCTTTGTGGTTATACAACTATTTGGTAAAATGCTACATATACTGTGACATTTAGGCTTCAAAGACTTCCACTGAACAACAAAAGCTTCAATAATCTCAGTTAACATGTAAAGAGCTGACAAAAAATGATTTGCTAACTGAATGGGCTCATTTTACTTCAATTATTTAGCACTTATTCTTAACTGTTTAATTACACTATGACTAGATGGTTAGCTGGCGCCATCCACAAAAAAGCATTTAAAGCAGATGCAACAGTAATCTGTTATATATACACATACATACATGTCAACATAGATACATGCATTCATATATACATAATTGCATGCACACATATATACATGCAAACCTGTATGCATGGATGCATACAAAGACTATGTTTCATGGGATTATTGAAGAGTTAACTTGCTTTCTCTATGTTTCCATATTTTCCATGTGTGCCTATGAGGACAATAACCACAATATTTAACAGTATTCCTCTATCCTTGATAACAGCTCATTGGTTCCAAAGCTCTCTCTATAGAACAGCTTTACATTGCCTACAAGACTCAGATGAATCCTTCGTATTTTCAAGGAAAGATTTGAATCAATAACACTTAAAATGATCTAAACTATTACTTTACAATCAAAGTATCCAAATGCATTGCAACAATGCCAAAACCCAAGTTCCATTTAAGATGTACAATGAAAGTAAGTAGAAGGGAAAATGCATTTGCTTTAAAGTTTGTACAACAATTTCAACAAGTTGCACATGCATTTATAGATTGTTCTTTTTGTACAAATGTTCACATGGATCCATATATTTATGCATTCCTTTGATGTATGCTTTGCTGGTATATAATTTGTTTTCCCTGTTTTCCTTTCGCTTCCTACTTCAAATGCTACTTGAGCATCGCTATGCTTTCACAGATTTGTATTTTTACTTGATTTCACTGTTCTCCATTCAAATTTCTTGTTCACATGTCATGTATGCTTTACACTCTTTGCATTCTGTGAACATGCACCCATGTAAAGGTGCTAATGTTCATTGTTGTTTCTCTTTTCACTCTTGCATCCTTAAATATCAATATATTTTTTTATCTATTCATCTCTTGTGACATTTCGAGGAAGCTCAAGGATCTTGGAACTTTGTTTAGTCCAAAGGAGAGTGAGAAATGAGACACTAGTCTTTCTTTTATATTTGTATTGAGACATTCAGCCCTATGATGATTTTAAAAAGCATAACCAATAACAAAATACAAATTCTTCCACCCTCGCTTGGAACAAAAGTTCACTTCATACCCTATCAAATCCACTCATTTCCATTTCCACTCGTGCACATCATTTCTTCTCAAATCAAATACATTTCAAAATACATTTATACGCTTCTCTTGCATCACACCAATGTCTTACATTCCTTTTTTTTTCCCAATCCAACTCACTCATTCAATTTTTTATATCTTGCATTTAATTTTAAGCGTATAACTTGAAGATGATAAATTCATATAATTTACATGCCATTCATTCTCACATCCAATTTCACATATCGTTCCTTCCCATATCTAATACTTTCCATAAGGCATTTATATACCTTACTTGCATAACATCATTCTCTCAATTCCTTCTCTTTGTTACACTTACATAACTCATACTTCTTTACCACCCTTACACATCTTTATCTATCTATAGCTCAAATATACCTTCATCCATTAGAACAAAATTCACACCATACCAAAGCAAAAATTGAAAAAAATATCAAGGTTATGCAATTAAACACTGAGGGCTTTCAAAATAACTATGACAACATATAGTTGTATTCAGGACTTCCTTTGAAAACGTTTTATACTATATCATGTTTATTGCAGATAACTAAGAGCACATATCACAGTTTTCTTGGAGGCTAAAATGTATAGTCAATTTTTGTAAATATTTACATATATCCATGCATTCAAGTGCATTGTTCGATATCCTTAATACACTTGGTCTAAAAACAATAATGTATGGTTCTTTTGTTCCGATCATAAATGTTCTTTTAATATCTCTCAAATGCTAATTGTTTCAGACATTTTTCTAGCTTTCTGCACATAGGCATATATACATTCTTGTTTACTTACCACCTTGCATGGACACATGTACACATAGATCAATGCATTTATGTTTACTTTCATCCATACATTTATGTATTCCCTCGATATATGCATAGCTAATAAATAGTAAATTTTCCCTGTCTTCTTTTATTTCATACTATAAATGCAAATTGAGTCTCATTGTATTACAGATTCCTAAAAGCAATGTATATTCAGATTTCACAAATATTAACATGTATCCATGCATCCAAATGCATCATTAGATATACTTTATACACTTGTTCCACAAACACTAATGTATTGCTAGTTTCTTTCAATCAATAATGTTTTTCTACTTCTTGTTTAAGCTGTAACTTGTTTCTAACATTTCTAGCTTTATGGACGCAGGCATATATAGATTCTTCTTAACATACCAAGTTAAATGGACCAAATGTACACATTCGTGCATGCATATGTCTTTACATGGATCCATATTTTAATGCTTTCCTTTCATATATGCATTCATACTAACTAGTTTATTTATCTTGTTTTTTTTCATTTAATACTGCAAATGCAATTTCAGCTTCATCACGCTTTCAAGCTTCCTCTGGTGTCGACGATGCTTTTCACTTTTCTGTGCATTCTGTGCACATCGCTAAATGTCTACATGCCTCCATGTACACTTTATGCATCAAGCATTGTTACAAACATTATAAGAATATTTTACTATAGATTATTATAATAATTTAATGTTTATACGCAAAGTGCTACAAAAATGTTGATTATTTTATTCTACGTGCATTTTATCTTACCTAATAAAATTCTTGATGTCTTTTCTAATTAATTTTTTTTAACAATATATACACAAAAAAATATTCATTCGTAATTCATTAACAACATTCAAATCTAATTTATAATAAAATCAACACATTTGTACAGTTTCATCTAAGAATTTATTGTAAAATTTTTTACACTTATCACATTTTCATAAGTTATACTATTACATTTCATGTTATATATACACAAATTTAATCTTAGGTAATCAGATTCTTTATTATAATTTGGAAAATTACTTATTGTTTTTTATATAAACACAAATTTTTATTCATATTACATAAACAATATTAAAATCTTATTTATAATAAAATCAATAGCTTCCTAGTCACTCATCTAACAACTTACTATAATATATTTACATTGTTCTTTACATGAAAATATCTTATCATATTACATACACAACATTTAAATCTTATTTATAATAAAATCAATAGCTTTATATAATACTAATCTTCACACTACATTAAAAAAAAAAATTCATTAATCTTACAAAAGTTTATACTCAAATGAGCTACCCCTATCAATCTTCCACCTAACACTACTGTTCCTATTAGCACTTACATATTCTAATATGAGCCATTTCACATGTCCCTATGGAACACGTTCCCCATGCATCCTACAAAATTTAAATACATTTATATTCCTACTTGCTATCTCTAAACTTTTCCTAACTCCTAGCTACATGCCTTTTACCTCTCGACAGGAACTCGACGCTCGCGTCACTTGTTAAATATTGATATTTTGATAGAATTTTAGTTGACATATTCATATCATTGTACCCCATTTTTAATAAGGGAGAGAGGGTTTCATGGTGGAGCAGTTCCTATCATGGGATAGGAGTTGACAACTTGAACCTCATGAAATGTTATTAAAATTTTCTATTTTCTTCAAATTGTATTTATAATATGCAAACAAAAGTACTTGTTAAATTGATTGTCTCCAATCAAAGATATAGTAATTATTTTCCAATTTCTCAAATTTTGATGAATGGGAATTGATATTTTTATTTTGATTATATTACCAGTTATACAAAAATAGTGATATGACATGTACAATTTACCCATTTACATTTCATCTATCATAGATATGACAGATGACCAACTTGCAGATACATTTCACTATGTTACAAATAAAAGTGTTCCACTTTTTATTCCTAGTTGACCAACTTCTTGTTCCATGATATCCACTCTATACCCCTTTTTATGTAGATTTACCCTACAATATTTGAAAAACAACACTCAGGCTCACCATGCAATACAAGTTTAAAAAATGACTCATTATTTCATCCATACTAACTATTTTACATTATAAACAAAACCTCAATAATTCACAATGATATGTGATATTTATTTCATCCATGTCAAATATTCAAACACAACACAATTTCAAATTTCTCAAAACAACTCTCAAATCAATGTGCAATTGTTATTGTCAAACTCATTTATAACCTCTCAAATGACATTGATACGTACAATTCATATCATTTCTACAATTAATTTCATGTATACATATGCAAATTTCATCTAACAATTTAAAATTTTCCACTTGCTCTCAAATGTCTATTTATACAAGTTACCTATATTGTGTGTTCATGTTTCTCACTTTCCTATTGCACATTTCGCAGTTTTAGTTTCAGACACTTGTTAGAGACTTATTTTAGACACTTGTTGCGGCTTCCAAGTTATGTATATTTCAAAGTTATTCTAAGATTACAATTGTCTAAATTGTTCAATATATGTTTATTATTCATAAGTTTTGTGATTTTCTTCTAAAACATTTGCATACATACATAGCATTCCACCTATGATTTTCTTCTAAAACATTTAGTTTATAGCCCACACCACCATCGTGCCCTCTCCCCTATATTATTACACTTTCTTTGAGATTTTAAATCATTCTATACACAATTAAATAAGTTCATCATGTTCTATATAACCATATGTCAATAGCTACAAAATAAAGATATATATATCCCTTTTTGAAACTAATTAACTAATATATATATATGGATTTGTATATGTCCTTTTTATATGAGCCTAAATCATAAAGACCTTGACTTCAAATGTTTTGTATGGTTATGTAAAACCTTTGTTCATTTCAATCTTTTTATGGTTTCCATAGTCTATTATATGTATGTCTGCCAATTTTTCTGAGTTGCCAATTGGACCATCTACATTGTGGCATTCAAGGTTTTGGCCAATGTGTCCTCTACTGACATGGACCCCTCGCACAACATTTCCCGCACACCATCTGGCCCTCTCACTTACTTTGAATATATATATATATGCAATATCTATACATATTGTATATATTTCTCTGCAATATATGTGTGTGTTTGCTTATGTGGTTCTTACAGTTTTCTCAATGTAGATAAAGAATAAAGTGCAAGCTAGAACTAGATGAGTTGTGAAGAGAGCACAAACAACATTTCCTCCACAAAAGAGAGGTGTGAGGCCGTGAAAATGTGAAGAGGATGAAGTTATTCCTATTCCATAGCCAATCAACCCTGTAATCCAAGTCAATGCAAATGTTACAACAAAGAAGGTTTTAATGCAATGGAAATGGTCTATAGATGTTTATGGAATCTACCATGAGAGACATTGAAGGAAATATAATTTCAACGAGGGGGCAATAATGAAGTGGGCACTTCCAACAACCACATTGATGAATTGATTGACTGGTGTTACTTCCATAAAGAGGAAAGGGGCCCCAACTATTTTGAATGAAGATGAAGAGGAAAAGGTTGTTGAATGGTGCAAGGAGATGGCTACAGTTGGCCATGGATTAAAAATTATGAATTTGAAGTCTAAAGTAGCACAAATATGCCAAACAAGGTCAAATCCATTCAAGAATGGAGTTCCTAGTAAGTCTTGGTGGATAGGCTTTTGTTGGGAAAATGTGACTCAACCTTAATTACGTAAGTTACTATTGATAATAAGGTATTGTTCATACAATGATGACGATGGGGGAGGGGGGGCGCAAGGGGTCCCTCCCCATGAGGGGTCTGAGGGGATCATCCCCCTAGCTAGGGGCCCAAGGGTAGCGCCCCTGAAATGTAAATTTTATTTATATTTTATTATTGTAAATATGGATTGTTCATCATTAGGTCTTAGATCTAATGATCGATATTTTATTAGCTTGACTTTACCTAGAAGGCAACCTTATTTTATGAGGGTATTGTATTACGACTATGTATTGTGATGTATTATGAGAGTCTGATAGTAGTCGTGTTGCCTCTAGATCTCTAGTTGGTGATAGTCCTATGAGAAGCTTGCTCTACAAGTATATTGTAATCTTTGTGAATTATGAATAATATATTGGGCAACTTTTGGAGTGTGGAGTTTTTTGTCTGAAAGGGTTTTCCCCACATAAATCATTATGTTGTGGTATGCACGATATTTATGTGTATTTATGTTTATGTTTTTGTAACTAAAAGGATCTACCATAGCTTCCTTACAAGTGGTATCAAAGCCTGATCACCTTTGGTTTCAATTGTGGGTTGTTGGGTTTTTTGAACTAATCCGTATTTGAGTGGGAGCTTGTGTAGAAGACACTTTGTGATCTTGTTGCAAGAATTTTTCAAATGGAAAATTCATCAGGGAGAATAGAGGTGGATAATCTTTTTGGAAATAATTTTGAAATGTGGAAGCTGAAGATGGAGGATTTGTTTGATGTTGTTGATGAGAATGTTTCAAGGCCTATAGATCCTACTCAATCTGTTCAATATGATGTTATGGACCATAAAGCTAAGGGTCTAATCAGATTATGCTTGGGAGACTCTATTTTAATCAATGTCCAAGAAAAGACCTTTGCACAGAAACTGTGGAAGAAGCTTGGTGAGATGTATCAAGCCAAATATTTAGTGAACAAGATTTTCATGAGAAAAAAAATGTATTCCTTGATAATGGAAGAGGGTGGATGAATTACAGACTGGGCCTAGAGGCATTGAATATGTTGGTGGCTCAATTGGCATCAGTTGGTGTCAAAATAGATAAGAAAGAGAAATGTTAGATCTTGCTTTGTTCTTTGCTTGATTCATGGGATTCTCTTGTTTTGGTTACTGGGAGTACTGAGCTATTATATTGAAGACTGAAGATGTGGCAGGTTCTTTTTATTTCGGAAGAGATGAGGAGAAAGGTATCCATCAGTGCCAAAGAAGCCCTAAGTGTTCATAGAAGACATAAGGAAAAAAGGCAAGAAGAATGAGAAGCATGATAAATCCAAGTCCAAGGGGAGATCCAAATCTCCTGGAAAGTCTGAAGTTAGTGTTGGAATTGTGGTAAACCTGGACATGTTCATAAGGACTGCAAAGAAGAAAAGAAGAAAAAGAAGAAATTTGATTCTAATTTAGAGTTCGAGAAGGAAGATGGTGATGCATTCATTATATCTTTGGCAACTCGTGCATGTAATGATGCATTGCTAATTGAATTAGGTGTATCTTTCCATATGACTTTTAATAGAGATTGGTTTTCTAAATATGAAGAATTTGATGTAGATAAGGTGTACTTGGGTGATGATTCTTATTTGAATATTGTTGGTCATGGTAAAGTTAGAATTAGGTTTCCTAATGGTAGAATAAAAAGGATTAATGGTGTGTCGCATAACCCTAGATTAGCACAAAATCTATTATCTGTTAGCAAACTAACAGATGTAGGTGTGTAGGTAGTATTTTTTGATGTAGGATGCAAGATGGTTAGAGGTGCTATGGTGATTGCTAGAGGTGTTAGATATGGCACATTGTATAAGGTTGATGCATGCACTATTGAGTGCAATAATACTTATGTGAAAAAAAAGTTTGTAGAAGAGGTGAGGGTTTCATCTTCAGCTGATGGTCATGGCTTTTGGGTACCCAAGGGTGCTCTTTCTTCAGAATCAAAGTTACTTGTAGAGAAAACACACCAAAGACTTTCCCACGTTGGAGTAAAGGGTCTAAGGATCATGAAAAATAAAAAACCTTGTTGAAGGTTTGTCTGATTGTAATCTTGAATTTGATTTTTGTGAGCATTGTATTTATAGAAAACAAAACCACATTCAGTTTTACTCAAGTTCTCATAGATCTTGTGGTGTATTAGATCTTATTCATTCTAATTTTTTTGGTCTTGTAGATGTTCCTTTAATTGAAAATCCACATATTATGTTTCATTTATTGATGATTATAGTAGGACATGGGTATATTTTCTAAAGAGTAAATCTAAAGTTTTCAGTCGATTTAAAGAATTTAAAGCAATGGTTGAGTTACAAACTAGAAAGAAAATATAATGTTTGAGGATTGATAATGGCGGTGATTTTTTCTCTAATGATTTTCATAGATTTTGTAAAGATTGTGGTATTTATAGACAAAAGACAACTCTGTATTCTCCACAACAAAATGGAGTTGCAAAAAGAATGAATAAGACACTAATGGAGAAGGCTAGGAGTATGTTGAGTGGTATTGGTCTAGAACAAAGGTTTTGGATTGAAGTTGTTTCCACTACTTGTCACCTAGTTAATAGGTCTCCTACATCAACTCTTGTTGATAAGACACCTATAGAGGCATGGTCAAATCACAATCCTTCATTAAGACATCTTATAGTTTTTGGTTGTGAGGCATATGCACATGTGTCAAAGGAGAAGTGAACAAAGTTAGAGAGCAAGGTTGTGAAATGTATCTTCATCGGATATAGTTATGGTGTGAAAGGATACAAGCATTGGGATCCTATTGCACAAAAGGCAATATATAGTAGAAGTGTTATTTTTAGAGAAACTAAGACTTCTTATGTTACATTGCAGCTAGACAAAGTAAACAAGAAGATGTGATTCAATTTCCTTCTACACTTGAGAAAGTTGAATCGAAGAACATAGATAGACAAGAATTTTAGGAGAGCTCATCTAGCTTTGAGTCTTTAGAAGTGGAGGAATAACCTCCAACTCAACTTGTTCGTAGGTTACAAGACATAGACAACCACTTGGAAGGTATACAACTAATGATTGGAGATGGATTTTTTCTTTGAATACTAACATGGATGAACCCAAATCTGTAGAAGAGGCATTAGGTATGAATGATGTAAAATCTTGGAAGATTTTTATGGATGAAGAAATGGCAACTTTGAAAAAGATTGATACATGGAATCTTGTACCATTGGCTAAAGGACGAAAACCTGTTGGTTGCAAATGGGTGTTTAAGAAAAATATTGGTTCAGATGGAGGTATTGAGAAGTACAAAGCAAGGTTGGTTGCAAAAGGTTACTATCAAGTTGAGGATGTTGATTATGGTGAGATATTTTCTCCCATTGCAAAAATGGCATCCATTAGATTTTTGTTTTCTATTGTTGCTACAAGTATGATTTAGAGGTTGAGAAAAATGGATGTGAAAACTACTTTCCTTCATGGTGACTTGGAGGAAGATATTTATATGACACAAGCAGAGCACTATGTGGTGAAAGGTAAAAGTAAATTAGTTTGCAAATTGAAGAATTTTTTGTATGGCTCAAAATAAAGTCCTAGGATGTGGTACCAGAAATTTGAGACATATGTGTTGAGTTTGGGATTTGATTGTTCTAAATCAGATCGTTGTGTTTATTATAAAAATGATGGTGATCATTTCATGTTTATTACATTATATGTTGATGATATGTTATTTATTGGTAGAGGGAAAGGTATGATTTCAGAATTGAAATCTTAACTTCTTGTTAAATTTGAAATGAAAGACCTTGGTGCAGTTAGACACATTATTGGGATGGAAATTAAAAGAGATAGAGTCAACAGAAAGCCATGGCTTGGCCAAAGTAAGTATGTCAATTCAATTTTACCATTTTTCCTTGTCAATTCTGTTGTATAAAGTCATTGTCCTCTATTAATTAAATAATTTTAATTATTTAATTAATTCATTTCTATCTTTATTCCTCCTTGATTAATTAAATATGTCACTAATTAAGTCCCTTTCTTTCTAAAATTAAATAAATTCTTATTTATTTAATTTTTATACCACTTTCCACTATAATTAAATAATTATTTTAATTATTTAATTATTCATTAGCCTCTTCTATCATAAATTAAATAAATTTTATTTATTTAATTTGGTCCACTCTCTTGAATTTTGAATCAAACCATTATTTAATTCAAAAGGTCCTCTTTGTCACATTCCTCTATAATTAAATAATTGTTTTTAATTATTTAATTATTCATCAACCACCTAAATTAAATATTTTTTATTATTTAATTTCCTCTCACCTCTTTATTTGTGTCAATTCTTATCTATCCATGTCACAATTAACCTCTATCCTTGATTAAATTATTTATAATTTAATCTTGACCGTCAATCCTTATCATTTGCCCTAGCCCTAGTCCATACTACATCTTTCATTCTTGGCCATTGATTATTGACATTCAATCTTAGCCTTTTATTCAAATTTGTCTTTCCTATAAAAGGCCTTTATCCTTGTCACTGTCAAATCTATACACAAGCTATCTAGAGTCATCTTGCTATCAAGTCTATCAACATCAAGTCAAATGCATCCATAACTTCAATTAGAATCTTCAATATTTTGCTTTGTCATTGTCATAGACCTATTTGCATACTCAAAAATCTTAGGGCAATTATCATATTCAAGCAAAATGGAGAAGTGCAATGGAGGTGAATCAATGGTGGCATGAAGATTTAGTAATATTGCTTTATGTTTTATGTCTTTATGCTTATTTGTACTTCATTGTTTATTAGGGTTTGATTTACATACTTTATTGCATAACCTTAATAATAATTTTAGCCCTGATTATAATATCAATTTGAGGATTCTATAAATTTATGACAATGTATTTCAATTGCATTCTAAATATCCACGATACTAGCAATAGAGTTGCATGCAAAATGTTTTATGGTGGACAGAATGCAGTATGTACATGGTAGAGAGGACAATGGTGTTGCAAGTAATGTTATACAAGGGTTACATGACAATGGTGGAGACATAGTCAACTAGAAGATAGGTGCATGAAAGCTTTAACAGTCCAATATATGAAACCCTTAAATGGTATATACATACACAGTCATCCAAAAGATAGGTGCATAAAACCCTTAATAGTCATGTATATGAAACCTTGAAATGCTATATATAGATATTGCAGAGATAGATATATTTGATAGAGATATATATACAATATGTATAGATATTGCATATGTATATATATATATATATAGAGAGAGAGTTGACAATGTGTAGAGTGGCATACATAGCGAGAGGCAAGCTAAATTAACAGGCATGCATATAATGGAGCATGAAAAGCATAAAAAGATAAATGAAACAAGATTTAAAGAGTATCATAAAGAACATTTTGAAATCAATTGAAATACACATACAATGGAGGATCATTGTCATTGTGAGGTTGGAAGACAACCTCACCTGTGATGGCCAAAGTTTTATATTTTCCTTACGAGTTGGAAGTGCTAACAAACATAGGAGAAATGAAAAATATATCACCATGAGTGGCTCCCAACCTCTCTACAGTTAGTTGTGAAGTGCACCACCACTAGTTTATCAATGGAGGGTGTCTTGTGTAGACGTGAAGAGTGAATGATGTTACAAAGAACCCAGAAGAAACCCTACTTCATGAAAAACATACCCATGTGGGTGCAAAAAGACCGACGACAACAAAAAATAAATGCGCAATAAATATGCATTAGGTTTGCAAGGATTGGTACACGACGATAAACATATAAGCAATTACCACATGTTCATCAAAGGTCGATTCCACCTTTTGCCTCATAAAAAGGATTTTTTTACAATCATTTATTATGAGTTGGAAAATGTGTGAGAATTCGGCAAGCTTAGATTTTTTTAGTTGCCAATTGGACCCTCTACATCGTGGCATTCAAGGTTTTGGCTGACGTGTCTTGTATTGACACAAACCCCTCACATGACATAGCCCTCACCACCATCGGGCCCTCTCCCTTAGTTATTGTAGAATTTTTTTGACATCAAATATTTATTTTGTATGAAAATCTATTAAAATATTAGGAGAGAGACTTATTAAATTGATTAAAAAAAAGACAATTCAAGAAAGATATTTCTAACATATTTTAAGTAGTTTTTTTGTAAAAATAGATTCATTAGTATTAATTGTTTATAATTATTTTATGTAATTAATTATTTTAAAAAAATCATATTAAAAAGAATCCACTTATAATATTATTAGAAAAGATTAAAATATAAAAAACAAAGAAAACAACTAAATCACTATTTATAACTTCTCCTTCCTTATCATATCAACATCTAGTCTAAGCATAAGGTGGTTGAAATTGCAAGCGGTAGGAACGAGAGCAAGGGTAGGAGTTTGAAATCCTCTACTACAGAGGATGAGGGAAATGCTAATTCTAAGGATGAGGCAGATGAGGTGCAACTAGTGCTTCCTAATGGTTGGCTTGTTGGAGTTGACATGGAAGCAATGAGGTTTTGTTGTCTGGTGTGGCTGATGGATGCGACTAGGTCACAGACGGCTATCAGGTTGCTAGTTAAAGCTCTAGTCTTTTGCTTAGTTGGTTGTTCGTTGCTGCCTTTTGCTAATGGGCAGTGAGAGGGCATTTTTTGGTGTGAGCGCGGCTTGTGGGTAGCAGTTTTTGCTTCTGTTGCTTCTCTTTTGTTGGGTGTTTTGTTTCTACTCATGTCTTTTCAACTAGAGAGTTCCCATGTTGCATGCTTTTGGTCCTTTGAGTTGGGGTTGGTTATGGAATGGATTATCTTTGGCCCTGATTGGAGTATTGGGGTAGCTGGTGTGCTCATTTTGTTGGCTTATTCTATGATCTCTCTCTCCTTGGTTTCCCCTTTCCCCTTGGGGTTTTTTCAACTAATGGTGGAGGGATTGTTGGTGGTGATTGTTGTTGTGGGTTGCTTTTATGGTGGTTCGCCTCTTGGTCCCTATCTTTTGTAGATGGTTGGTGGGAGGGATTTCTCTTTCTGTGGTTTGGTTGGGTTGAGAGTTTTCTCTCTCTGTGGTGTGGGTGTGGCTTATGAGTGGCAGTTTTGTTTTGTTGCTTTCTGGTTACCTATTGTGTTGTTTTTGCTATTGTCTTTTCAGCTGGTGAGTTTCTTTATTGTGTGCTTTGGATCCTTTGAGGAGGGTTTGGTTGTGGATGGGCTTATATTTGGTCCTGATCAATGTATTAGGGTGAATGGTGTGCTCTTTATGTTGGTCTACTCTTTGTCTCCTTCCTTTCTGGTTTCCCATTACCCCCTTGGGCTTTCTCTCCTGATTGTTTGGTGGTTGTGGTTGCTCGTTGTTTACTGTTCTTTGGATGGGATGTGCTCTTTTCTATCCTAGCATGCTTTTGGTGGTGGTGGTTGTTTATGTTGTCCCTATTTCTATTCGGTTGCTATTGGATGGGATTTTTCTAAAGTTTCATTTGTTAGTCTAGCATATTATGTGCTATATTTTTTCTTTTTTTTTTGTTGTTGGCGGGGTTGATTTTAGAGTTTATCTTGAAGTCCCAACTGCTAGTGTGTGGGTTACTGATGTTGTTGGTTGATGTAATCTCTAATTCTTTCTTCCTTTTTCCTTCCCTCTTGGTGCTTAAGGATGTTGTGATTGCTTGTGCTACTAGGTTGATTGTTTTATGTTGGGTGCTATAGTTGATTTCTTCTTTAGAGGTGAAGAATGCTCTTATTGAGGTAGAGTCTTCTCCTATGGAGGTGGAGTTGCATGTTGTTGGTTTAGTGGAGAGTTTACTTTTCTCCTGTGTGTTCCTATTGAGGTGGAGTTTGTTTACACAAGAGATTGGTGGCTTTGGTGGTGATGGCTTTCTCTTCATCCTCTCTTATAAAGGGGAGCCCTCTCCTATTGAGGTGGAGTTTGTTTACACAGGAGATTGGTGGCTTTGGTGGTGATGGCTTTCTCTTCATCCTCTCTTATAAAGGGGAGCCCTCTCCTATTGAGGTGGAGTTTGGGATGGTTGTTCAAGTTGGTTGGAGTTGCAAGGAAAACTATTTACTTTCAGTGCTTTGTGGTGCTCTCTTACGTTCCTTTCGAGGTGGGGAGTTTGGATTGTTCTAGCTCAATGTTGCTTACATTGAGTGGATGGTCTTTTGTGGTTTGGCAGTTGTAGATTATTGGTTTTTTGGTCTCTGAAAAAACTTGATTATTTGTATGGGTTCAAGGTCCCTGTAAAAAACCTAGTTGTAAAGGGTTCAAGGTCCCGTCAAAACCTATTTGTTACAGCTTGAGTTGAGTTGAATACTTGTGTTTGGTTGTTGCCAATGGGTTGTGGTTAGTTTGATGATTATTTTCCTTGTAGCTTATCTACCTTGTAATGGGTTTTAGGTCCCTACAAAACCTTCTTGTAATGGGTTTTTGGTCCCATCAAATCCTGTTTAACGCTAATAAAAAACTAAATCACTATTTATAAAAAAAAATAAAAAAATTGTAATCAATATATTTCAAAATATGAATTTTAAATTTAAGTTTAGTTATATATACTTGAAAATTAAAGTAAAATATTTTTTTTTTCAAGAACAAAAATAAAAATAAAATGCTTAAAAACATTCATAATAAAAAAATTATTAATGAAAGAAAAGTAAAAAATTAACAAATAAAAGAAATTTAGAGAAAGAAATTAAAAAATAATAAATATTTATTTGTATTTTAAAGAAAGGAAAATAAAGGAGTTGGGATGCATGATCAAATGATAGGGTGGTGTCCTAGTTTTGAGACATGGAATCTACGCCCCCTAAGTGCTCAATGGTATATGGCGTTGTCTACATGTTGGGTCACATGCCCACTTTAGATGGATTGTCACTTGCTTGGTGTTGTTTCTTGGTTGTTTGCATGGTTTCTTCCTTAATGTTCCTTTTTTGTGGTTGGTTTGGGGAAAATTTGTAGTTGTTGGCTTTGGTTAGGGTATTTCATCAATGTTTTTTCAAATTTTCAATTCTTTACTTAGTGTGGTGAAAGTTGTTGCCTACATGATGGCCTTTGGGGATCGAAAGGACCCCCCAAACCTATCCTTTAAAGAGGTTTTGAATGAAGGAGAGTCTTGCTCAATTGATCATGGTCATGCAATTATTTTCTTTTTGCATGTAATGGAGGAATCTAAGAATACTCATTCTTTGGGATCTTGTCCTTGGCCCAATGGTTGTTTGGAGAAGTGAAAAGAACATCATGTGGTAGTGATTAACCCTGGTACTATAGCTGATAAAGCTTTATATTTATCAAATGATGCATTAATTTGAAAATTCATGGGTCCCCACATTTTTATGGATTTTTTAGAATCATAAGTCAAGAGAAATTGGAACCCTATAGGTGATATGAAAATCATTTTGGATACAAATAGGTATTTCTTTGTTATTTTTTTTTTTCTAAAATGACAAATTGAAATATGATTTTTGAAGGACCATATTTCCACAACCAAATTGAATTATTTATCAAGCCTTGACATGCAGGACTTGAATTTATGGAAGAGCTCTCATCCAAGACCCTAGTTTCCGTTTGTCTTCCTTAACTTCAAATTGAATTATATGGTGTCAAGATATTATTCATGCAATTGTGGTGGTAATAGGGAAACCCTTGGGCCCCTCTCATCAAGCCTTCAACATGAATTTTGTTACCTTTGCAAGGATTTTCATTAAAATTAATCTAAATAATCCATTGTCAAACTTGGTAGAGATTAAATTGGGTAGCTTGAATTGGTGGATAGATTATGAATCTTTATCATTTTGATGTCATGCATGCCATGAATATGGCCATTTTTAGAGGGATTTCCATACTTTAGGCCCTAAATCTCATGAGCCCCTTTCTATGGTGCAAAAAACACATCTTAAAGCAAAGGGTAAGGCTCCTATGTAGAGCGAGAAGCCAAATTCAAATGGATTCATTCCTGTGAAATCCAAGTCAAAGGAAAAGACTACAAATAGGTAAGGTAAGGCAACTTCCAAAGTGTTTTTTAGCAACAAGTTTGATATTTTAATATCTTTGAGGGTATGGACTCAATGGATAATGATATCATTATGGATGGACAAGATTTAGGCATTTGTAATTTTGGTTTTCCCAGTTCTTCTGCTCATGCTCCTGTTTTAGAGATGTTGATTGGTGTGTAAGATGTAAAAAATCCTACTAAGAAAGTGACTAATTCATGGGTCCTTAGAGATATCCACAAAAAGCCTGGTCTTTATTCTTGGAACAAATCCCCAATTAGAAGCAATTGAAGGCAACG
>VDFB02268599.1:0-50170 GCA_007258455.2 Sequoia sempervirens
TAGTCTATTATATGTATGTCTGCCAATTTTTCTGAGTTGCCAATTGGACCATCTACATTGTGGCATTCAAGGTTTTGGCCAATGTGTCCTCTACTGACATGGACCCCTCGCACAACATTTCCCGCACACCATCTGGCCCTCTCACTTACTTTGAATATATATATATATGCAATATCTATACATATTGTATATATTTCTCTGCAATATATGTGTGTGTTTGCTTATGTGGTTCTTACAGTTTTCTCAATGTAGATAAAGAATAAAGTGCAAGCTAGAACTAGATGAGTTGTGAAGAGAGCACAAACAACATTTCCTCCACAAAAGAGAGGTGTGAGGCCGTGAAAATGTGAAGAGGATGAAGTTATTCCTATTCCATAGCCAATCAACCCTGTAATCCAAGTCAATGCAAATGTTACAACAAAGAAGGTTTTAATGCAATGGAAATGGTCTATAGATGTTTATGGAATCTACCATGAGAGACATTGAAGGAAATATAATTTCAACGAGGGGGCAATAATGAAGTGGGCACTTCCAACAACCACATTGATGAATTGATTGACTGGTGTTACTTCCATAAAGAGGAAAGGGGCCCCAACTATTTTGAATGAAGATGAAGAGGAAAAGGTTGTTGAATGGTGCAAGGAGATGGCTACAGTTGGCCATGGATTAAAAATTATGAATTTGAAGTCTAAAGTAGCACAAATATGCCAAACAAGGTCAAATCCATTCAAGAATGGAGTTCCTAGTAAGTCTTGGTGGATAGGCTTTTGTTGGGAAAATGTGACTCAACCTTAATTACGTAAGTTACTATTGATAATAAGGTATTGTTCATACAATGATGACGATGGGGGAGGGGGGGCGCAAGGGGTCCCTCCCCATGAGGGGTCTGAGGGGATCATCCCCCTAGCTAGGGGCCCAAGGGTAGCGCCCCTGAAATGTAAATTTTATTTATATTTTATTATTGTAAATATGGATTGTTCATCATTAGGTCTTAGATCTAATGATCGATATTTTATTAGCTTGACTTTACCTAGAAGGCAACCTTATTTTATGAGGGTATTGTATTACGACTATGTATTGTGATGTATTATGAGAGTCTGATAGTAGTCGTGTTGCCTCTAGATCTCTAGTTGGTGATAGTCCTATGAGAAGCTTGCTCTACAAGTATATTGTAATCTTTGTGAATTATGAATAATATATTGGGCAACTTTTGGAGTGTGGAGTTTTTTGTCTGAAAGGGTTTTCCCCACATAAATCATTATGTTGTGGTATGCACGATATTTATGTGTATTTATGTTTATGTTTTTGTAACTAAAAGGATCTACCATAGCTTCCTTACAAGTGGTATCAAAGCCTGATCACCTTTGGTTTCAATTGTGGGTTGTTGGGTTTTTTGAACTAATCCGTATTTGAGTGGGAGCTTGTGTAGAAGACACTTTGTGATCTTGTTGCAAGAATTTTTCAAATGGAAAATTCATCAGGGAGAATAGAGGTGGATAATCTTTTTGGAAATAATTTTGAAATGTGGAAGCTGAAGATGGAGGATTTGTTTGATGTTGTTGATGAGAATGTTTCAAGGCCTATAGATCCTACTCAATCTGTTCAATATGATGTTATGGACCATAAAGCTAAGGGTCTAATCAGATTATGCTTGGGAGACTCTATTTTAATCAATGTCCAAGAAAAGACCTTTGCACAGAAACTGTGGAAGAAGCTTGGTGAGATGTATCAAGCCAAATATTTAGTGAACAAGATTTTCATGAGAAAAAAAATGTATTCCTTGATAATGGAAGAGGGTGGATGAATTACAGACTGGGCCTAGAGGCATTGAATATGTTGGTGGCTCAATTGGCATCAGTTGGTGTCAAAATAGATAAGAAAGAGAAATGTTAGATCTTGCTTTGTTCTTTGCTTGATTCATGGGATTCTCTTGTTTTGGTTACTGGGAGTACTGAGCTATTATATTGAAGACTGAAGATGTGGCAGGTTCTTTTTATTTCGGAAGAGATGAGGAGAAAGGTATCCATCAGTGCCAAAGAAGCCCTAAGTGTTCATAGAAGACATAAGGAAAAAAGGCAAGAAGAATGAGAAGCATGATAAATCCAAGTCCAAGGGGAGATCCAAATCTCCTGGAAAGTCTGAAGTTAGTGTTGGAATTGTGGTAAACCTGGACATGTTCATAAGGACTGCAAAGAAGAAAAGAAGAAAAAGAAGAAATTTGATTCTAATTTAGAGTTCGAGAAGGAAGATGGTGATGCATTCATTATATCTTTGGCAACTCGTGCATGTAATGATGCATTGCTAATTGAATTAGGTGTATCTTTCCATATGACTTTTAATAGAGATTGGTTTTCTAAATATGAAGAATTTGATGTAGATAAGGTGTACTTGGGTGATGATTCTTATTTGAATATTGTTGGTCATGGTAAAGTTAGAATTAGGTTTCCTAATGGTAGAATAAAAAGGATTAATGGTGTGTCGCATAACCCTAGATTAGCACAAAATCTATTATCTGTTAGCAAACTAACAGATGTAGGTGTGTAGGTAGTATTTTTTGATGTAGGATGCAAGATGGTTAGAGGTGCTATGGTGATTGCTAGAGGTGTTAGATATGGCACATTGTATAAGGTTGATGCATGCACTATTGAGTGCAATAATACTTATGTGAAAAAAAAGTTTGTAGAAGAGGTGAGGGTTTCATCTTCAGCTGATGGTCATGGCTTTTGGGTACCCAAGGGTGCTCTTTCTTCAGAATCAAAGTTACTTGTAGAGAAAACACACCAAAGACTTTCCCACGTTGGAGTAAAGGGTCTAAGGATCATGAAAAATAAAAAACCTTGTTGAAGGTTTGTCTGATTGTAATCTTGAATTTGATTTTTGTGAGCATTGTATTTATAGAAAACAAAACCACATTCAGTTTTACTCAAGTTCTCATAGATCTTGTGGTGTATTAGATCTTATTCATTCTAATTTTTTTGGTCTTGTAGATGTTCCTTTAATTGAAAATCCACATATTATGTTTCATTTATTGATGATTATAGTAGGACATGGGTATATTTTCTAAAGAGTAAATCTAAAGTTTTCAGTCGATTTAAAGAATTTAAAGCAATGGTTGAGTTACAAACTAGAAAGAAAATATAATGTTTGAGGATTGATAATGGCGGTGATTTTTTCTCTAATGATTTTCATAGATTTTGTAAAGATTGTGGTATTTATAGACAAAAGACAACTCTGTATTCTCCACAACAAAATGGAGTTGCAAAAAGAATGAATAAGACACTAATGGAGAAGGCTAGGAGTATGTTGAGTGGTATTGGTCTAGAACAAAGGTTTTGGATTGAAGTTGTTTCCACTACTTGTCACCTAGTTAATAGGTCTCCTACATCAACTCTTGTTGATAAGACACCTATAGAGGCATGGTCAAATCACAATCCTTCATTAAGACATCTTATAGTTTTTGGTTGTGAGGCATATGCACATGTGTCAAAGGAGAAGTGAACAAAGTTAGAGAGCAAGGTTGTGAAATGTATCTTCATCGGATATAGTTATGGTGTGAAAGGATACAAGCATTGGGATCCTATTGCACAAAAGGCAATATATAGTAGAAGTGTTATTTTTAGAGAAACTAAGACTTCTTATGTTACATTGCAGCTAGACAAAGTAAACAAGAAGATGTGATTCAATTTCCTTCTACACTTGAGAAAGTTGAATCGAAGAACATAGATAGACAAGAATTTTAGGAGAGCTCATCTAGCTTTGAGTCTTTAGAAGTGGAGGAATAACCTCCAACTCAACTTGTTCGTAGGTTACAAGACATAGACAACCACTTGGAAGGTATACAACTAATGATTGGAGATGGATTTTTTCTTTGAATACTAACATGGATGAACCCAAATCTGTAGAAGAGGCATTAGGTATGAATGATGTAAAATCTTGGAAGATTTTTATGGATGAAGAAATGGCAACTTTGAAAAAGATTGATACATGGAATCTTGTACCATTGGCTAAAGGACGAAAACCTGTTGGTTGCAAATGGGTGTTTAAGAAAAATATTGGTTCAGATGGAGGTATTGAGAAGTACAAAGCAAGGTTGGTTGCAAAAGGTTACTATCAAGTTGAGGATGTTGATTATGGTGAGATATTTTCTCCCATTGCAAAAATGGCATCCATTAGATTTTTGTTTTCTATTGTTGCTACAAGTATGATTTAGAGGTTGAGAAAAATGGATGTGAAAACTACTTTCCTTCATGGTGACTTGGAGGAAGATATTTATATGACACAAGCAGAGCACTATGTGGTGAAAGGTAAAAGTAAATTAGTTTGCAAATTGAAGAATTTTTTGTATGGCTCAAAATAAAGTCCTAGGATGTGGTACCAGAAATTTGAGACATATGTGTTGAGTTTGGGATTTGATTGTTCTAAATCAGATCGTTGTGTTTATTATAAAAATGATGGTGATCATTTCATGTTTATTACATTATATGTTGATGATATGTTATTTATTGGTAGAGGGAAAGGTATGATTTCAGAATTGAAATCTTAACTTCTTGTTAAATTTGAAATGAAAGACCTTGGTGCAGTTAGACACATTATTGGGATGGAAATTAAAAGAGATAGAGTCAACAGAAAGCCATGGCTTGGCCAAAGTAAGTATGTCAATTCAATTTTACCATTTTTCCTTGTCAATTCTGTTGTATAAAGTCATTGTCCTCTATTAATTAAATAATTTTAATTATTTAATTAATTCATTTCTATCTTTATTCCTCCTTGATTAATTAAATATGTCACTAATTAAGTCCCTTTCTTTCTAAAATTAAATAAATTCTTATTTATTTAATTTTTATACCACTTTCCACTATAATTAAATAATTATTTTAATTATTTAATTATTCATTAGCCTCTTCTATCATAAATTAAATAAATTTTATTTATTTAATTTGGTCCACTCTCTTGAATTTTGAATCAAACCATTATTTAATTCAAAAGGTCCTCTTTGTCACATTCCTCTATAATTAAATAATTGTTTTTAATTATTTAATTATTCATCAACCACCTAAATTAAATATTTTTTATTATTTAATTTCCTCTCACCTCTTTATTTGTGTCAATTCTTATCTATCCATGTCACAATTAACCTCTATCCTTGATTAAATTATTTATAATTTAATCTTGACCGTCAATCCTTATCATTTGCCCTAGCCCTAGTCCATACTACATCTTTCATTCTTGGCCATTGATTATTGACATTCAATCTTAGCCTTTTATTCAAATTTGTCTTTCCTATAAAAGGCCTTTATCCTTGTCACTGTCAAATCTATACACAAGCTATCTAGAGTCATCTTGCTATCAAGTCTATCAACATCAAGTCAAATGCATCCATAACTTCAATTAGAATCTTCAATATTTTGCTTTGTCATTGTCATAGACCTATTTGCATACTCAAAAATCTTAGGGCAATTATCATATTCAAGCAAAATGGAGAAGTGCAATGGAGGTGAATCAATGGTGGCATGAAGATTTAGTAATATTGCTTTATGTTTTATGTCTTTATGCTTATTTGTACTTCATTGTTTATTAGGGTTTGATTTACATACTTTATTGCATAACCTTAATAATAATTTTAGCCCTGATTATAATATCAATTTGAGGATTCTATAAATTTATGACAATGTATTTCAATTGCATTCTAAATATCCACGATACTAGCAATAGAGTTGCATGCAAAATGTTTTATGGTGGACAGAATGCAGTATGTACATGGTAGAGAGGACAATGGTGTTGCAAGTAATGTTATACAAGGGTTACATGACAATGGTGGAGACATAGTCAACTAGAAGATAGGTGCATGAAAGCTTTAACAGTCCAATATATGAAACCCTTAAATGGTATATACATACACAGTCATCCAAAAGATAGGTGCATAAAACCCTTAATAGTCATGTATATGAAACCTTGAAATGCTATATATAGATATTGCAGAGATAGATATATTTGATAGAGATATATATACAATATGTATAGATATTGCATATGTATATATATATATATATAGAGAGAGAGTTGACAATGTGTAGAGTGGCATACATAGCGAGAGGCAAGCTAAATTAACAGGCATGCATATAATGGAGCATGAAAAGCATAAAAAGATAAATGAAACAAGATTTAAAGAGTATCATAAAGAACATTTTGAAATCAATTGAAATACACATACAATGGAGGATCATTGTCATTGTGAGGTTGGAAGACAACCTCACCTGTGATGGCCAAAGTTTTATATTTTCCTTACGAGTTGGAAGTGCTAACAAACATAGGAGAAATGAAAAATATATCACCATGAGTGGCTCCCAACCTCTCTACAGTTAGTTGTGAAGTGCACCACCACTAGTTTATCAATGGAGGGTGTCTTGTGTAGACGTGAAGAGTGAATGATGTTACAAAGAACCCAGAAGAAACCCTACTTCATGAAAAACATACCCATGTGGGTGCAAAAAGACCGACGACAACAAAAAATAAATGCGCAATAAATATGCATTAGGTTTGCAAGGATTGGTACACGACGATAAACATATAAGCAATTACCACATGTTCATCAAAGGTCGATTCCACCTTTTGCCTCATAAAAAGGATTTTTTTACAATCATTTATTATGAGTTGGAAAATGTGTGAGAATTCGGCAAGCTTAGATTTTTTTAGTTGCCAATTGGACCCTCTACATCGTGGCATTCAAGGTTTTGGCTGACGTGTCTTGTATTGACACAAACCCCTCACATGACATAGCCCTCACCACCATCGGGCCCTCTCCCTTAGTTATTGTAGAATTTTTTTGACATCAAATATTTATTTTGTATGAAAATCTATTAAAATATTAGGAGAGAGACTTATTAAATTGATTAAAAAAAAGACAATTCAAGAAAGATATTTCTAACATATTTTAAGTAGTTTTTTTGTAAAAATAGATTCATTAGTATTAATTGTTTATAATTATTTTATGTAATTAATTATTTTAAAAAAATCATATTAAAAAGAATCCACTTATAATATTATTAGAAAAGATTAAAATATAAAAAACAAAGAAAACAACTAAATCACTATTTATAACTTCTCCTTCCTTATCATATCAACATCTAGTCTAAGCATAAGGTGGTTGAAATTGCAAGCGGTAGGAACGAGAGCAAGGGTAGGAGTTTGAAATCCTCTACTACAGAGGATGAGGGAAATGCTAATTCTAAGGATGAGGCAGATGAGGTGCAACTAGTGCTTCCTAATGGTTGGCTTGTTGGAGTTGACATGGAAGCAATGAGGTTTTGTTGTCTGGTGTGGCTGATGGATGCGACTAGGTCACAGACGGCTATCAGGTTGCTAGTTAAAGCTCTAGTCTTTTGCTTAGTTGGTTGTTCGTTGCTGCCTTTTGCTAATGGGCAGTGAGAGGGCATTTTTTGGTGTGAGCGCGGCTTGTGGGTAGCAGTTTTTGCTTCTGTTGCTTCTCTTTTGTTGGGTGTTTTGTTTCTACTCATGTCTTTTCAACTAGAGAGTTCCCATGTTGCATGCTTTTGGTCCTTTGAGTTGGGGTTGGTTATGGAATGGATTATCTTTGGCCCTGATTGGAGTATTGGGGTAGCTGGTGTGCTCATTTTGTTGGCTTATTCTATGATCTCTCTCTCCTTGGTTTCCCCTTTCCCCTTGGGGTTTTTTCAACTAATGGTGGAGGGATTGTTGGTGGTGATTGTTGTTGTGGGTTGCTTTTATGGTGGTTCGCCTCTTGGTCCCTATCTTTTGTAGATGGTTGGTGGGAGGGATTTCTCTTTCTGTGGTTTGGTTGGGTTGAGAGTTTTCTCTCTCTGTGGTGTGGGTGTGGCTTATGAGTGGCAGTTTTGTTTTGTTGCTTTCTGGTTACCTATTGTGTTGTTTTTGCTATTGTCTTTTCAGCTGGTGAGTTTCTTTATTGTGTGCTTTGGATCCTTTGAGGAGGGTTTGGTTGTGGATGGGCTTATATTTGGTCCTGATCAATGTATTAGGGTGAATGGTGTGCTCTTTATGTTGGTCTACTCTTTGTCTCCTTCCTTTCTGGTTTCCCATTACCCCCTTGGGCTTTCTCTCCTGATTGTTTGGTGGTTGTGGTTGCTCGTTGTTTACTGTTCTTTGGATGGGATGTGCTCTTTTCTATCCTAGCATGCTTTTGGTGGTGGTGGTTGTTTATGTTGTCCCTATTTCTATTCGGTTGCTATTGGATGGGATTTTTCTAAAGTTTCATTTGTTAGTCTAGCATATTATGTGCTATATTTTTTCTTTTTTTTTTGTTGTTGGCGGGGTTGATTTTAGAGTTTATCTTGAAGTCCCAACTGCTAGTGTGTGGGTTACTGATGTTGTTGGTTGATGTAATCTCTAATTCTTTCTTCCTTTTTCCTTCCCTCTTGGTGCTTAAGGATGTTGTGATTGCTTGTGCTACTAGGTTGATTGTTTTATGTTGGGTGCTATAGTTGATTTCTTCTTTAGAGGTGAAGAATGCTCTTATTGAGGTAGAGTCTTCTCCTATGGAGGTGGAGTTGCATGTTGTTGGTTTAGTGGAGAGTTTACTTTTCTCCTGTGTGTTCCTATTGAGGTGGAGTTTGTTTACACAAGAGATTGGTGGCTTTGGTGGTGATGGCTTTCTCTTCATCCTCTCTTATAAAGGGGAGCCCTCTCCTATTGAGGTGGAGTTTGTTTACACAGGAGATTGGTGGCTTTGGTGGTGATGGCTTTCTCTTCATCCTCTCTTATAAAGGGGAGCCCTCTCCTATTGAGGTGGAGTTTGGGATGGTTGTTCAAGTTGGTTGGAGTTGCAAGGAAAACTATTTACTTTCAGTGCTTTGTGGTGCTCTCTTACGTTCCTTTCGAGGTGGGGAGTTTGGATTGTTCTAGCTCAATGTTGCTTACATTGAGTGGATGGTCTTTTGTGGTTTGGCAGTTGTAGATTATTGGTTTTTTGGTCTCTGAAAAAACTTGATTATTTGTATGGGTTCAAGGTCCCTGTAAAAAACCTAGTTGTAAAGGGTTCAAGGTCCCGTCAAAACCTATTTGTTACAGCTTGAGTTGAGTTGAATACTTGTGTTTGGTTGTTGCCAATGGGTTGTGGTTAGTTTGATGATTATTTTCCTTGTAGCTTATCTACCTTGTAATGGGTTTTAGGTCCCTACAAAACCTTCTTGTAATGGGTTTTTGGTCCCATCAAATCCTGTTTAACGCTAATAAAAAACTAAATCACTATTTATAAAAAAAAATAAAAAAATTGTAATCAATATATTTCAAAATATGAATTTTAAATTTAAGTTTAGTTATATATACTTGAAAATTAAAGTAAAATATTTTTTTTTTCAAGAACAAAAATAAAAATAAAATGCTTAAAAACATTCATAATAAAAAAATTATTAATGAAAGAAAAGTAAAAAATTAACAAATAAAAGAAATTTAGAGAAAGAAATTAAAAAATAATAAATATTTATTTGTATTTTAAAGAAAGGAAAATAAAGGAGTTGGGATGCATGATCAAATGATAGGGTGGTGTCCTAGTTTTGAGACATGGAATCTACGCCCCCTAAGTGCTCAATGGTATATGGCGTTGTCTACATGTTGGGTCACATGCCCACTTTAGATGGATTGTCACTTGCTTGGTGTTGTTTCTTGGTTGTTTGCATGGTTTCTTCCTTAATGTTCCTTTTTTGTGGTTGGTTTGGGGAAAATTTGTAGTTGTTGGCTTTGGTTAGGGTATTTCATCAATGTTTTTTCAAATTTTCAATTCTTTACTTAGTGTGGTGAAAGTTGTTGCCTACATGATGGCCTTTGGGGATCGAAAGGACCCCCCAAACCTATCCTTTAAAGAGGTTTTGAATGAAGGAGAGTCTTGCTCAATTGATCATGGTCATGCAATTATTTTCTTTTTGCATGTAATGGAGGAATCTAAGAATACTCATTCTTTGGGATCTTGTCCTTGGCCCAATGGTTGTTTGGAGAAGTGAAAAGAACATCATGTGGTAGTGATTAACCCTGGTACTATAGCTGATAAAGCTTTATATTTATCAAATGATGCATTAATTTGAAAATTCATGGGTCCCCACATTTTTATGGATTTTTTAGAATCATAAGTCAAGAGAAATTGGAACCCTATAGGTGATATGAAAATCATTTTGGATACAAATAGGTATTTCTTTGTTATTTTTTTTTTTCTAAAATGACAAATTGAAATATGATTTTTGAAGGACCATATTTCCACAACCAAATTGAATTATTTATCAAGCCTTGACATGCAGGACTTGAATTTATGGAAGAGCTCTCATCCAAGACCCTAGTTTCCGTTTGTCTTCCTTAACTTCAAATTGAATTATATGGTGTCAAGATATTATTCATGCAATTGTGGTGGTAATAGGGAAACCCTTGGGCCCCTCTCATCAAGCCTTCAACATGAATTTTGTTACCTTTGCAAGGATTTTCATTAAAATTAATCTAAATAATCCATTGTCAAACTTGGTAGAGATTAAATTGGGTAGCTTGAATTGGTGGATAGATTATGAATCTTTATCATTTTGATGTCATGCATGCCATGAATATGGCCATTTTTAGAGGGATTTCCATACTTTAGGCCCTAAATCTCATGAGCCCCTTTCTATGGTGCAAAAAACACATCTTAAAGCAAAGGGTAAGGCTCCTATGTAGAGCGAGAAGCCAAATTCAAATGGATTCATTCCTGTGAAATCCAAGTCAAAGGAAAAGACTACAAATAGGTAAGGTAAGGCAACTTCCAAAGTGTTTTTTAGCAACAAGTTTGATATTTTAATATCTTTGAGGGTATGGACTCAATGGATAATGATATCATTATGGATGGACAAGATTTAGGCATTTGTAATTTTGGTTTTCCCAGTTCTTCTGCTCATGCTCCTGTTTTAGAGATGTTGATTGGTGTGTAAGATGTAAAAAATCCTACTAAGAAAGTGACTAATTCATGGGTCCTTAGAGATATCCACAAAAAGCCTGGTCTTTATTCTTGGAACAAATCCCCAATTAGAAGCAATTGAAGGCAACGTTGTGCTCACCCCTATGAAAACCTTGGGGGAAAAGGAAGAGGGCAAGAAGAGGTATCCTCCTTTGCTTGGTCCATAGCATAAGAACATTAGGAAAGGGGGTTATGAGAAGGCTATCAAGGTGGGTGGGAAGGAAGCTATTGAAAATGTGAAATTGATGGGAGAATCCTTGGTAGAAGTAGGAGTCATTAAGACCCTTGATTCTCACTTTTCTAATCCCCCAAAATGATTATATTATAGTGGAATATTAGGGGTTTGGACAACATTCCTTGATAAAAGATTGTTCAATGTCTTATTCAGGATCATATACCTAATATTTTTTTCATTCAAGAAACTAAGCTTTTAGTAGAGGACATGGTAAGTATTTCATCCAAGATTTGGAGAGGGGATAGTGTATTTGCATCGGTGTTCAAGGTTTAGCTATAGGATTGGATTGTTTTTGGGATCCTAAAAAAAATACTTCCTTTTGGTGGCTTGGAAATAGGAACTCTATTTTTGTGATTGTCTCCCACTTTGATTCTAGAGAGACTTTGCTTCTCACCAATGTTTATGCTCCCACTAACTTTCCAAGTAAAGTTATACTATGTTCTTATTTTAGATTTATTTGTTCTATTGTTCTTACTCTTGGATTTTAGTAGGAATTCTATAGTAAGACTAAATGATAAGAGTGGCAAAAATATGAATCTTGACCCCTCTTTGACTTTAATGCAAGATAATATTTCTTTTCTAAACCTGTGGATATGGTGCCAAGAAATGGGACTTTCACCTGGAATAATCGTAGATGTGGAGAGGATTCTATATTGGATAAGTTGGATAAGTTTCTTGTTTTTGAGCTCTAGATTGGTAATAATTGGACTACTTTTTTTGAAAAATTTGGGTTGGAGGGGATCTGACCATTTGCCTATTAAGTTCTATTCTTCTATTATATATGTCCTTAAGAATTCCCCTTTCAAGCTCCATCCTATGTGATTGTGAGAAGATAATATTTACAAACTTATGGAGATTTGGTGGAGGGATGGTAAGGAAGCTATTGGTACTAATATGTACTTCTTTTTCAAAAGGATTCAGTGTGTCAAACCCATGTTAAAAAGATGGAACCAATCCTCTTTTGGAAAATTTTCCATATCAAGAAACTTTTACAAGCTAAACTTGAGGGAATTACTTTTCAGATTAAGGATGAGGGGATGATTGGGGAGCTACTGAAAGAGGAATCTATATGCTCCAAGGAGTTGGTTGAGTGGGAAATCCGTGAAGAGAATTTTTGGAAACAAAAATCCAAGATAAGTTGGTTGCAAGAAGGTTATATGAATACTTCCTTTCTTCATAACTTGGTAAAGGGTCATAGATGTGGTAACATTTTGGTCTCCATCTATTGTGCTCAAGGGGAACAATTGAATTATTTTCTTGATATATCTCAAGAAGTTGTATGATACTTCTCTTCACTTTTTTTTATCAAGGTTTCTATGACCCAGAAAGTGAGAGAATGATCCTTGATTGCATTCAATCTATGGTTTTTGAAGAAATAACAATTCCCTCATGCAATATGCATATTTAGAGGATTTGGAGTCAGTTGTTCCAGATGAAGAAATGCAAATCTCATAGGCCCTATAGTTTTCCAATTGCGTTTTTAAGAGTTTCAGGGGCTACTAAAAGGTGATTTGCTTGAGGTTGACCTCGTGAGTCTCAAGAAAATGAAAAGATGCTTAAGGCCATCAAATCTACTTTGTCAGTGCTTATTCCTAATGTGAGCATGCTTTTCAAAATCTGCAAACACTAACTTCAAACAAGGGTTAGTACCTACAAATCCTTCAAGAACACTCCTATGAAATACCTTGCAAAAAATGCTTAAAACATGCAACAAATCGTGAAATGAAGCTACAAGCATTATGAAAGCAATCACATGTTACCTATTCCATAGTGGATTGGTGTCACATGTGCCAGTGACCCTTTCCCAACCCTTGATCAATAGCTAAAATGATGATGTATTGCAATGGAGATGAAGAACAAGATTATTTCTCAAACCAAGAGAGTAACCTTGCATAAAATTGTGGATCCTATGAATGAGGATTAAGCCTTCTTTTATAGATTTTGTTGATGAGAGATTGGCCAAGATGGTGAATGTGGGACTAAAGATCCTCCAATGAGAAGATGACACTTGTCAAATGGTGAATGGTCAATGGTTGTGCAAGATTTGGGAAGAGTGCCCATGAGAGGGAGAATTTGAATTCAAATTTGCAATAAATTTTGAGAGGGGGACAAGAAAAAGAGCAATAAATGCCATGTTTGACTTGTCATGTTGAGGGAAAATGGGCTTTTTAATAAATCAATAAAATTGATTTATTGTGCAAGTGGAGATATCTAGAGAATGCAAGTGGGATGGGATTAACATTTAATCGTGGTTAGATTAAATAGATGATGATTATGCTGATTTAATGTGATTAGATGATTTTGACTTTTAAGACTTAAATATTTGTTTTATTTAAATCAGAAAAGGATGGAAGATGCATGTTTGAGATTTTAATTAAATAAAGCTTGATTTATTTAATTAAACTATGATTGAGCTTTTGATGATAAGAACCTGATTTACTAGGTGAATGGATGTGATGCATTTGATTTATTTATTGAGCGGATGAATATGCATAATGCAAATTTGACATGTCTACATTTTGCCCCTCTTTGAAGCAATGTACTTGTTGCGTTGGTTCAAAGAATAACTTTCCGCGATCAAAATTTAAAAATTTTATGATTTTTTTCAGATGCCCCAGCGGAAAGAAGTACACCGGTACATTGCCCCCTCGAGAGATCGAGCAAAAAGATTCGATTTGAGGGTCGATCTCATGATAAAGAGGTTCAAAATGGGTGGTTATGGATGATGATGCAAATGAGATGATTTCAAGATGCTTAGAATAACAAATCTATATTATCCTAAACAACTTAAATGATGATATGATATGAGATGGGTGAGATTGATGATGTGAATGATGTGATATGCTGTGATTATGCAATGGATGATTTATGAGATGCTTAGACTAATAGATCTATATTATAATGATGATGCATGTGAGATGATATGCAGAATTCTGATGATTTATGGATGCAAGATAAATGCATAATGGATGCATGATGGATGAATGCTAACGGTTTGTGGATGCAGGATGGATGCATGATGGACTATTCATGATGCAATGTTAGCGTGGAAATGAGATGATGACAAGAGGATCCAACAAGTCCATGATTGGTCAAGACTTTATTATAGATGGTGATGATAGATGATGATGATGATTTGCTTATCAAGGATTGGGATTTTCAAAGGGTCACTTACTTTATGTTTGATAACACGCCTAAGCACGATGCATCAAGGTATAAAGGACCAGGATGGCATTGTGCTTAGTGTGATGGACTTTGACTCGACAAATAGATAGGAGTATTCTTGTTCACACCTAACATACAGAAACCTTGCGAGGATTCACTTTAGAAGTCTCAAACATCTCGGACCAAAACACGGAAAGATATAACCAATCAATGCAATTGTCAACAAGCTATCTGAAACATCCTCCATACATATCTAACAAAGCAAGTATTTGCCAAGTTATTTTACAAGAACGTCCAACAAGCACAACAGAAAAAAGAATAATGATCGTTACCCCATTCCTATCTCTCTAAATCCTTCGTTCGGATATCATTGAGAGGTCCTTGGACTGAGCGCAATAAGATAAGTCAAAAGAAAAAGACCAAGTACACAAACAAGTTGATGTTCTTCAATACCGCTAACCAAAAGGGAATGTTTTTTAAGGATAAGGACCGAAACTTATTACCAAAAGATAATGCCCATTGTAGGAAGGATACATCCTAGGACATGTTAGTGGATGGCGGCACATCATTTCGTTTATCCAAAATGTTCTTTCTAATAAATAATGCCCCTTGTAGGAAGGATTCATCCTACGACATGATGTTATCAGACGATTGATATGAGACTGTTTGGATGATGGACTATCAACACAAAGACTTAACCAACTTGTTTACGTACTGACTAAGACTTGAGACTTCACACTTTTGAGTTTTACTTTTAACTTGCTAGACTTGTTTCTAACTGTTTCACCAAAGGTTGAGGGTGACGATCAATTTATTATGAATGGTGTTTATTGCAGGTACAAGCGAGATGAGGTGGATGGATTTTTTCAAATATTTGGATGTTTTTGATGTTTTGAAATGTTTTGAGGCTGTTTTTGGTGTTTTTTTTTGAGGTTTTACAAATGTTTTTGATTTTGAGTTTTCAATGTTTTGGGATTTTCTGAGATTTTTGAGCGAGAGACTAACCTAAAGACTATCCACAGGGCCTCGGGGGCTAATCGACGGATTAGCCTTGCCTCGTTATACTTGAGACCCGTGGTTTGGCCCGGCGGCTTGACCAATTACAGGATGAAGATATACATGATGAAATGTCCAGTTAATTTTGGCGGACTCCTAGAGGACTAACCTAAATGTCTCGGGGGATGATCAAAGATCAACCTTGCCTCGTTCGAGCTTCGGAAGGCAGCGTGGATTCGACAAAGATATTGTTTTTGGATTTTTTGAATGGCTTTTTGACTGTTTTGGATTTTGATATGTTTTGGATGTTTTGGATTTTGATGTTTTGATGTTTTTGGATTTTTGATGTTTTGATGTTTTGGATTTTCTTATGTTTTGATGTTTTGATTTTCTTATGTTTTGATGTTTTGGATTTTTACGATGTTTTGATATTTTTGGATTTACGATGTTTTGATGTTTTTGGATTTTTCTTATGTTTTGATGTTTTTGGATTTTTGATTTGAGGATTTTAAAAGATCATACAGAATCAGATCCGATGAAGCGTGCCCAGTGATGCAATAGACTTCTCCGATAAAGGAAAGACAAACTGACCTTGAGGATGGGCCGAGTAGTACTAGGAGGGATCATGATACGAACAAAGGACCAAGCTATGGTGCGGATGCGAGTGGATGAGTGTTGGAGACCTGAATGTGATGGATGATGGAAGTGAAATGGAGGGATGATGCAGAAAAATCCATAAAGATCCTGGTGGATGGAAAGTGCTTATTTACACAAAGCCTATTTTGAGGTTTTTCACGAGAGTACTTGCCCAAAAGAAGTGCCATAGAAGTGGATTTTTCACTAGAGGATGATTTTTTCTCTTTACTATTTTAATCCTTTTTGATTTTTGATTTTTTTCTTTTTTTTCTTTTTTTGTTGTTACCAAGACGCCTGTTTGCCAGGTTTTCGCCAAAGTAACCATTTTTTCAGGACATTTTATGATTTTTTTTGGATTTTTTGGTTCTATACCTTGAAATAATTAGGCATAAAACTTTTTGAGATGGGAGCTATTCATGGGCTACTGCAGAGGTTCCCCTTCGGGTGTTGATAACTGATATGCCCCTGATTTATAGCTTGCTGTGACGATGAAAGGCCCTAACCAATTGGGTTTGAACTTGCCTTTGCTGCTGGGATTTGGGACATTCTTCTGATTTTCTTTTAAGAATAGTTCTCCAACTTGGAAAGTCTTACTTTTGATCCTCTTGTTGTAGCTTCATTTGAGTCTATTTTGATAGACTTGTAAATGATTCAAAGCATCAATCCTTCTCTCATCCAATAACTCCAGCTCATTTAGTCTTGAGACCCGATATTCTTCATCAGTAATGAGATTTTGCAGTGATATTCTGAGGGATGGGAGCTTGATTTCAATGGGGAGTACGACTTCTGATCCGTAGACCAAGGAGAAGGGGGTGGTGCCAGTGGGTGTGCGGATGCTAGTTCAATAAGCCCAGAGGGCAGGATTAAGCTGTAAGTTCCAGTCACGACCTGCGTCATTGACTGTTTTCTTAAGGATTTTGAGGATGGTTTTGTTCATGGCTTCTGCTTGGCCATTGCCTTGGGGATAGTACGGGGTGGAGAAGCGATGCTGGATCTTGAATTTCTTGCACAAGTCATGAACCCCCTGGTTCTTGAAGGGTGTTCCGTTATCTGAGATAATGGCTTGTGGGACACCATAACGACAGATAAGATAGTTTAGAATGAATTTTGAGATCTGCTTTCCAGTGATATAGGTCTTAGGAATGGCTTCCACCCACTTTGTGAAGTACTCAGTTGTAGTTATAATGAATTTATGACCATTGGACGAGGTGGGTGAGATTTTTCCAATGAGGTCGAGTCCCCATTGTGAGAAAGGCCATGGTGTGATGATCGGGTGAAGCTCTTAAGCTGGAGCATGGATGAGGTCCCCATGCTGCTGACATTGTAAACACCTTTTAGCATGATCATGTGCTTCTCGCTCCATCGTGGGCCAGTAATACCCCAGCCTCAGCAGTTTCTTGGCAATGGTCATTCCACTCGAGTGTGAGCCACAAATACTGTTATGAACCTCGGTTAGAGCGGTTAATGCCTCCTCAGCATTTAGACAGTGAAGTAAAGTACCCTTTATGCTTCTACGGTATAAGGTATCACCTATGATGACAAATCTGGATGCCTTTTTGATAAAGGTTCGTTTTAGGCTCGATGGTAGGTCAGCGGGTAAGACTCCTATTCGAAGATATGTATAGATTTCATGATACCAAGGATCGCCAGGACCAACAATTTCACACATATTTTGATTTCGGTACCTCAAATGTGGGAACAAGAAGCTGCTCGATCAAAAAATCATATTTCGGTATGTTGTGAGGAATGTCTAATAGAGACCCAATTGTAGCCATGGCATCAGCGGCTCTGTTGTTGGTTCTTGGAATCTGCTTAAATGTTATGTCGATGAAGGATTCCTTGAGAGTCTCCACCAATTTCTTGTATGGAGTTAGCTTGTCATCCTTAGTCTGATATTCATCATTGACTTGATTTATGATCAACTAAGAGTCTCCATAGACTTTAAGGGCTATGATATTCCATTATACTGCTATCCTGAGACCTATAGTGAAAGCCTCGTATTCCGCTATGTTGTTCGTGCAAGGGAATGCTAGTTTGTATGACCGTGGTATGTAGTCCCCCTGTGGGGTGATGAAGAAGACACCAGCTCCTGATCCATGTTGTGTATATGAACCATCGAAGTATAGTTTCCAGTGATCAGCAATGTTGAGGTTAAAGATGGATTCATCTGGAAACTCTGAGACAAGGGATTCTCGAGAATGCATAGGTGTTTACGCCGGTTAGTCTGATGTACATGATTGCCTTCGCATCCACATACTCAATGTCATGATAATATCATTACCCACTTAGCCATTCTTCCTGTAAGCATTGCCTTTGAAAGAAGATACTTTAAGGGATCAATTTTAGCTATGAGTTTGATCTTGTGTGCCAACATGTAGTGTCTGAATTTTTGGGATGCAAACACCATTGCTAGGCAAGCTTTTTCAATGAATGTATAGTTTAACTCATGGCCCACCATTGTCCTGCTGATATAGTAGATGGCCCTTTCTGTTCTGTTTTCATCATGTTGAGCAAGAAGAGCTCCTAGGGCTGCTGCTGTTGTTGACACATATAAGATCAATGGCTTTCTCGGGATAGGTGGCATTAACACTGGAGGTGTCAGTAGATATTCCTTTATCTTGTTGAATGCCTCTTCGCATTTTGTATCCCATTTGTATGATACCCCTTGTGGAGAAGGTGTGAATATGGGTTTTGCTTGTCTGCCAATTGTGCTATGAACCTTCTAATGGATTGAAGCCTACCTTGGAGGCCTCTCAGTTGCTTTAAGTTCCTTGGTGCTTCCATCTCAAAGATTGCTTTGACTTTTGCTGGATCCACCTCGATACCCCTCATGGAGACTATGTATCCTAGCAGTTTACCTGATTGTACGCCGAAGAAACACTTCTTGGGATTTAGTCTAACTTTGTATTCCTCCAGTCTGTCAAAGATAGCACTTAGGGTTGCTATATGATCTTGTCTTTTCCTTGATTTTGCTAGGATGTCGTCTACATAGTCTTCAACTGTTTTGTGAATCATATCATGGAATATCAGCGTCATGGCCCTTTGATAGGTTGCTCCTGCATTCTTTAGGCCGAATGGCATCATGTTCCAGCAGTAGGTCCCCCATGGACAAGTGAAAGCCGTCTTGTGTTGGTCTTCTTTCACTATCATGATCTGATTATATCCTGAAAATCGGTCCATTAATGATAGCATCTCATGTCCTGCTATCATGTCTACTATCATGTCGATGTTGGGAAGTGGGAAATCATCCTTGGGACATACCTTGTTCAAATCTCTAAAGTCTGTACAGATTTTGATGGCTCCGTCAGGTTTTGACATGGGTACCAAATTTGACACCCATTCTGCATAATCAATTGGTTGGATAAATCCTGCATCTAATAGCTTTTTGAGCTCCATTTTGACTAATAAAGCAATTTGAGGATGCATTTTGTGAAGCTTCTGTCTGACAGGTTTTGCATCTGGATACACTGCTAGATGGTGGACCATAGTATTTGGATCAAGTCCTGGCATATCAACATAACTCCATGCGAAGTTTATTTGTCTTTCCTTTAGGAATGCTGCTAGGAGTTCTTGCTCTTCTGATAATAGTGATTCCGCATAGAATGTGATATGTGGGGTCTCCTCTGTTCCTAGGTTGACTGGGTTGCATTTTTCGGCCAAGACTGCTGATTGCTCTTGATGAATAGCTCTTAGGGGAAGATTGAATCCTTCATCCTCAGGCACCTCAGAGAGGTTTTCACCATTGGATACGTCCTTTATTTTTACTATTTTGTTGTCAGAGAGTGCCACGGTGTGGTTTTCACTCAAGGACTTGGATATGATTCTTAGTTTCTCACTTTTGCGACTGAAGGATTCAATCGTTTCCCCATAGTAGGCATGTGTGTCCAACTCCATTATGAATCCTGCCTTGTGATCTCCATCTGGAATGTTATCCCTCAACCCCATGAATTCTGAGAGCGCTTCATCATTTTTGAATGTATCGAGAACTGGTGGTCCTCGTTAGTCATAATCGATCAGTTGGGGGTAGACTAAGCGGATCTCATGATTTTGACTATCTGGTTCAAAGGATATGGTACTAATCATACATAGGGTGGTATCTTTGAATAACCTAGGTAGGTTGGATAAGGTATCTTCGTCATCGCTACTAATAAAGGGCTCAGTGATAAAGTTATGCATGTCTGTCCCTATGGGTATTGGGGAGTGCACTTGTACTAGGACTGGCTGAGGAGAAATATTAGCGGCTCTAACCCGAGGACTTCGGCCACGTATGGTTATTCTTGGAGGGGTACATCCAAGACAAAGATTTGTTATAGGTTGCGTCTCAGGCATGATTGGTATTAAGAGCCCATTGTCATTTTGTCCCAGTCTCTGATTTCGGTCATAGCCCATTGCAAGCATCATGTATAGGCCTCTGCTTCTTTCATCCATTGGTAGTTCAGGTGTCGGTCTTTCATCTCGATACAACATGCTTGATGGATCTGCTTCTATTACCTCATGGCCAAGGTCTCCCCACCTTGTGAATTCAGGATAATTTTGAGGATAGGTTTGTGATGTGGGAGCTTGATTTTCTTGTGGGTGTCCTCGTGAGCTTGGAGATTGTGGTAACTCTCCTATCACAAAAGCATTGTTAGGGAGCCTATAAATTCCACAACCGTCCTCCTGGATGATGAGCTTAATATCGAATATGGTGGGAATGGCGGGTGTCTCTGTCGCAGAGGTGGACGTCAGAGTGGGGGGATCGATGTATGATGTGGATGGGCCCTCATCATTTTTTGGCACTTGGGGGATTTTGTAATATTTGGCTTCAAGGTTCTTGCAGTATGAAAACGGCTCAGGATCTCCATGGACAGTAACCTCTTGTCCATTATGTGTAAATTTTACACATTGGTGGAAGGTTGATGCTACGGCTTTCATTACATGGATCCATGGGCGTCCCAGGAGAATGTTGTATGGTAAGTCGAGGTCCAGGACCTGACAGGTGGTTTCCATAAGTGTTGGCCCTACTTGGATAGGGAGCTTAATTGTGCCCTGAGATACTCTTTCTTGGTCATCATATGCTCTGATTGTTATGCCCTTTCCTTTGTCAATGGAATCTTCTGATATCTTTAACTGCTTGATGAGGCTAAAATAATAGATGTTCAAACCTGCACCTCCATCCACTAGGACCCTTTTGATTTTTCTTTTGTTCACAATGACCTCCAAGTGAAGTGCACGATTGTGAGATGGTTGGGCGGGAAAGTCTTGGTTAGAAAATGTAAGGAGATTAGGTGTTATGATGTTTCCGACCATAGCTTGGAATTATTCCTCATCGAGGTCTGCGGGGATGGTAGATGAGGCTAATGCTTCCTCAAGGATTTTTTATGCGCTGATGAGATTTTTAACAACTCCATGATGGAGATGTGTGCTGGCGTTCTTTTGAGCTGGTCTACAACATTGTATCTATACGAAACGACTCTTGATGTAGGGAATCTATTGGGTTGGGATGATCCTGCGATGGTGACTTTTCCACCTCTTGTGGTGACTCCACAATCTTCGGCATGGGCGCCTTTGATCATGATGACCATGCAGTTTTCATTTAGGTTGGAAACAACTATTTCGTATACATGATTTACACTACCTTTTCCTTTATCCTTGTTATTCCCTTTGTTGCCATGATTTGGCATCAGATTCGTGTAGATTTTAAGATCCTGATTCCCAGTAGGTGCTTCCACATTTATGATTCTTTTGTCGATGAGATCTTGAATGATATTCTTGAGTCTCATACAATTATTTGTAGTGTGGCCTTTGATTTTGTGGAATTCACACAATTGATTCTCATTATTATTACCAAGGAGGTTTGACATCGGAGTTCTTGGTAATTCTCAAATGTAAGACTTGAATGAGTTTTTAGATCAATTAGCTTTTTCATGATGTCTTCCAGTGGTTCGCCCAAAGTAGTGTATTTTCGTTTGGGGTATGTTTAGCGTTGAGGTGGTCCTCTTTGGTCGTTGACATTATTGATGGTGGGATTATTGTTGGGTTGATATGTTGTGTGATGAGTGTTTTGGCGTTGTGGTTGGATTTGTGGTGCGGGTGTATTTTGGAGTGGACCACTAATGACCACCTTGGCATCGACGATGCCATCATTAGTGATGTTCTTGTTTCTCGCCCATGTACGAGGTTTATCATTGTAATTTGATGGTGGGTGATTGTTTTGTGATTCGTGATATGATGTTGATTCGATGGGTTGGGTTGCAAGGGCTCTTTCGATGCTAAGCGCCTTGGAGATTAGTTGATCATAGGTGGTGATTCCCTGAACCTTGAGGTGGAATGACAAGCGGCTTTCAAGGTTGGTAATGATTGTGCAAACTTGTTGCTCTTCTGGCATGGTCCATTTGCTCCGATTGGCCTTAGATCGCCATCGTTGAAGAAATGAAGCGAAAGATTCATTCTTTCCTTGTTTCAGAGCGTAGAGTTCTTCGAGACTAACATCCATTGTAATGTTACATGCGTAGTTTCTAATGAATGCATCTCTAATTTCTTTGAATGTCCTAATGCCTGAAGGTAAGCGAGAGAACCATTCTATAGCATCTCCTGCTAAGCTCCTAGGGAATAGCCGCATCAGATAAGTATCGTCATATGCAACCTCCATACAATGAACCTGGAATTCCCTAATGTGAAGTCTTGGGGGTTTCCCATCCCTCGATATTTGTCAAATTTAGGGATCTCAAATCCCTTAGGGAATGGTTTCATGTCTAGGCTCCTATCAAATGGATAGGGACACAAGTTGCTTTGTGTTTTGGTTGTTCGCCCTGATTGAAGATTGAGTACTTGTTGCGAGAGCAACTTGAATTGTGTCGTCATATCATTCTGAGGATCAAGGGGTGGGATGAATGTGTTTTGGGGTGTTTCAATTGTGGTTTGGATGGGTGGGTTGGTTTGTGCATTGTTCAATGGTATTGATATGTTGTGGCGGGCGAAGTAGGCTTCTACTTGCTTTTGGATGAATAATGCTTGTTGTTGCTCTTGTTGTTGTTGCGCTAGGATTTTTGCTTATTGTTGCACTTGTTGTTGTTCTAACAACGCTTGTTGTTATGCTTGTTGTTGCGCTTGTTGTTGTTCTAACAATGCTTGTTGTTCTGCTTGTTCTTGTTCTAGCGGCTTGTTGTTGGGGAACATAGATACGCTGCTTCTTGTTGTTCTTGATATTGGCATACAATGCTTGTTAGTGCGGCTTACTTGATTGCCTTTGCTTGTCTGAAAGTTGTACTAGCAACGAGCTTGTGCTTAGGCTTGCACTTGTCGCGGCTTGTTGTTACGAATAATGGTTATTGTGGCAACCCTTTATTGCTTACAATGCTTATTAGCGGCCCAGGCAGCAGGCGGCATTGTTGTTGTAATAATGCTTGAGTTTGTTATTGCCCTATTAGCGTAATGTAAGCATGCGGTTTGGCGGCTTACATAAGCAGGTGGCTTGTTGCACAACTTTTTGTTTTTGCACTTGTTGATAGCCTCTTTGGAAAGCAGCTTGCAATGTTGCATCGAATTGGTTTGATGTGGTGAATGTTGGTGGTGGTGGGGGTGGTGGTGGATTTGGAATGGTGGTAGATGATGATGTTGTGTTGATTATTTGGTTGGTGGATGGTGTTGTCATGCTGATTACATGATTGGTGGATGGTGTTGTTGATGTGATAAGTGGAGAGACCACGCTTTGCAATATTGTGGGGGTGTTTAATGATGTTGCCATTGCTTGCGTATTTATCATTTGTTGTTGTGATGTCAACAATAAGTTTTGAGCATTTGGAAATTTTTTTTGATTCATGGTTGGGATAGCGGTTTGATTGATACTTGGTAGGGGAGGCAACCCCAAGCCAAGGAGTGATGTGGATGATAATGGTAGTGGTGGGAGAGGTGGAAATGTAAGGGGGGTGAATCCCTGCGAGAGTGTTGTGATGTTGAAAATGCCCCCTGCTCCGAATATGTCTCCCTCCTCTTGTGAATTCGTGAGAAAAGGTGTTTGTGGTGCTCCGTGAAAAGATGTTGATGATGGGTCATAATGTAAAGTGAGAGGAACATTTTGGTGCAATGAATTATGGAGGATGTTTTGTTCCACTGTGGTGTTTGCATCCAAGTTTTGGTTATTCACAAGGGGATGTGATTGAAGTTCATTGAGAAATGTGTTTCCCTTGTTGACATTTGGTTGAGTTGGAGCAATCGATGTCGTGATTTGCGGGATATTTTTCGTGACGTTTTGAGATGGGGGTGTAGATGAAATGGGGATGGTGGATGAGATTGGTGGAAAAGATGTCTCTACTATAGTGGTCACATCAAAATCCGAAGGCAACTTAGCCCCTTGTTTTGCTAGTTCAAGCATGTACAACGAAGGGTTGAGTCTCATCATGATGTTGATGATTCTATGGTTGTTCGGATTTTGGAGCATTTCAGCTATTTCTTCGCGAGACATTCCAAAGGTGAGGTCCTCCCCTTGATTTTCTTCTTATGGGTTTTGTGATGATGAGGGGATCAATGGATTGCTTGATTATGTGAGATTCATTTCTGTGTTTGTTTGGCTAAGGTCACTTGAAGCGGGAGTTTCTTTGTGGGCTTCCATACTCTTCTTGTATTGAGATCTCGTTTGAACCATAAAACAAGGATCAATCTTCGAGAATATGGGAGATGAATCTCTTGATTCCTTGGATTAATCTCTATTTTATGTCCCAAAGTGAAAGTTTTTAGGATGCTTTTTAGGATCAATTGTGATGATGATATGATGGTGATGTTTAAAGATGGATGTTTATGGATGTTTTGGCTTTTGATAAATCTTGAATGAAATGCTAGGACTTTGGATTTTTGATTGGTTTGATGTTTGGATTTTGAGATTTTGTCCTTGATCTTGATTTGGAGTTTGATTTGGATTTTGAACAAAAAAGACCCCTAAGATGTTTGATAATGATCTAAAGGATAGTTGTGTTCAAAGGATGATGATTTGGGTATGTGTGAGGAGAAGGATGCATCTACCCACACCTACCTAAACAAGATGATTGTTTCACTAAGCATATGGAGAAGGATTCATCTACATACACTAAGCTAGACAAGATGATTTGTATGACTTTGACTAAGGATATGCAAAAGGATGCATTTACACATTCCTAGCCAAAGGTGTTTTGGTAAATGTTTTCAAAGACTTGGTCTCAATGTTTTTGGTGTTTGCTTGATTTTGTCATAAAGCCTAGTACTTCAAGGATAATTTCAAGTTTTTTTTTTTTTTTCAAAAGATGATTTGTGAGATGATGTTTTGATGTTTTGAAAGATGGATGAAAGAGGTTTGATTTGTTTTGATCCCTAGATGAACCTAAAAAGACCACTTTGTTTTCCTAGACCTAGGTATTGAAGAGCATGCATATGCTTCCTAATGACTTTTGTAACCAAGAAATGGTTTGAACATTTTGGATTTCCAATCAATGATTTGTGCTTTTTTGGGATTTGGAGTCTTCAACACACATGAAAGTTCATTTTTCTTAGCTTTGCTTAATGGATTTATTTTATCAAAAAAACTCTTTTTGATTAAAGTTTCAAACTAAGATGTCCAATGTCTTAATTTCTTTAAACCCCACAATATATTTTATGTGGAAATTCAATGAACTTAAGGCAAGGGTTTTCCTATTGTTTACTCAAGAAGACAAATTGAGGTATAATCCAATGCTTAGGAACCTCTACGGATGTGAATCCCCAGGGAAAGTAGTAACATATGGATTGAGTCAATGATATTTGTCTTCAAGAGGGTTTGAAATTTTGAGAATCATGTTGAATGTTTGTTTGCAAAATGTTTTTGAATACAACACTGTGTTTTCAAACAAGCAATGTAACATCCTATGCTAATGGGTACGTTTTTCTTAGTGGGCTTGCCTCATGCCCTTTATAGAAGAGATGATTTTACATGCAACCAAGGAAAAATATAGAGGTATGATGAAATCCTAACCTCTATATTTCAACCAAGATTGGACATGGCAAGTAACTTCTTGGAATCTAAGTTACAATGCACCACCTTGATAAACTCGCTCAATGGATAAATAGGCCACTACAAAACAAGGGTTCTAGTTCAGACTTTCCGTTCATGGAGATTGACCCATACGACAAGAGTCCCCTTTCGGATCCATCCTATCAGAGCCAACCGCGTGATAATGGCGTTTAACCAAAACCCACATTTATATCCCGGCTGGAAATACTCTTGGCTTTAGAGTGTTACTGGTTGAGTAGTCCCTTGGGTGAGTACTTTTTCCCCAAGGCAGGCCCTCCAAGATAAACAAAAGCAAGCAAAGACACAATCAGTAACTCGATCGATCTTTGATGGCACAAAGAAAGAGAATGTACGCGAAAATGTCCCTACTCACACTCGCACAAGATGTTCAATTTTTAAACCCAAATTGAAGTGTTTCAAAGCAATAAAATGTATTTTGAGTGTTTCTCTTGCACCCTAGATCGCACGAAGTGCAAGGGGAGAGGATATGCACTCAAAAGACAAAATCACAAAAGTCAAGCACTTGTTCATTTTATAGCTTTCAAAGCAATTGTGAGTTCGTTTTAAAAGCACAGAAATGAAGTGTAGGTTTTGATTGTTCAATTCTTAACCTCAAACAAAATCTAGTGAGTTTGTCCTAAGATTCATTTAAGCCCTTTGCAATGAAAAATCAAATTGTTCATTTTAGATCCAAATGAAAATTTGTGTTCTAAAACGAAAGATAAACAACCGTGAAGTAGTGTTGATCAAACACTTAAAAGCGTTTAAAACACTTTTGAGTTTTCAAAAAATCTCCTCCTTTCGTTTTCGTTTGCTAGCCTCCTCCTTGTTGACTTTTCGCTTTCCTTGTACCTTTTTGCCTTCGCTTTTCCTTCGTTTGTACCTATTAAACAAAAGATACTTATGTGAGCATCAAAATTTTAAACTTATTTTGATGGTTAATAACATGATCCAAATTTGTAAGGACAAATGATTTTAATAGAAAGAGGCATGCGTGAGTAAATCATGATTTCTTTAGACTTTTAACAACAAATATAGAACTAGAAGCTTCTCTTATTGATAATTCAATCCCAATAAACTAAAGTTTTGTATGAAAAGTTTATTTAAAGATAAAACCATCAAATTCGTTAGACCCCTTCCTTCACACTTGTTATTTAAGCCCATAAATCAATCATAAACCTTTTAAACACATTCTTTTAATCTTAAACATTGACTATTTCAAAATAATCACCGTGATGCAACAAATTTTGAAAGTGGATAAAATGTTGTCAACCCTAAGGACTACAATATTTCAAAAAAAATGCCCCCAGTGGGTTGCTAAAGTCATTCCTTAAAGCTAAATATTGTTAAGAGATCAAATTTGAAAGGCTTCTCCTTCTTTTTGAACTTTAAAGAAAATTCAACGGTTCAGTCCAAAGCTTTCAAAAGAAAGACAAGATTCGAATGATGTAAATTAGAATTGTCAATCTTCGCCAGTGTACACTTGATGGGGTATTTAAGATACGACTCTGTCATCCCTAGAACTCATAAAGACCAGACATAAACATCTCATCTTTTGGCAGGAAACCTGGATATAAGAAAAAGATGTGTCAGTACAATATCTGGCGCATTAAATAAAAGCAGATCTGTCCATAATATCAGACAACTTTCTTGGAGACTTATACGCGCAGATCAACCTCAGCTACACAATAAAGAAGCATTTCAAAGCGAAATATTGACTCAATTTAAGACAAATTTATGACCAAAAGAAAATGTACTAGTTGGCCATTAGCGTTGTGATTTGTTTCAAGTTCTTTTTCATCAGTAAACGTAGTAACAATTGACTGATAATGATAGGGTTTGTATTGTAATTAAGAACGCCTATTCTTACTCCTTGAAGTTTTGCCTCTTCCCATGATACACAAAACACCCTTCTTTGTTTGCTGCATAATTCACCACATCAGTTTATTTATCTCATACACAGTAAAAGAGTGTTATCATAGCTCAGCACTGACAAATGAAATTGAAAGGATGGACAGTACGGCTAAATAAAAGGATTGTCAACACAACTCAGCATCAATTTGTCTTGTTCTAATAATGGAAACTCATAAAAATAGAAGGATTATCTTTCCCGTAGTTTGCTTCTAGCAAGAGACATTTCCAAACAAGTTTTATGAGCAACAGAGAGAAAACGATATTCTTTAGATGGAAATGATAAAGACTCCAACATTTGTTTTGATAGAGATAGACTCCGAACAAACAACATAAGCAGAAAAAAACTGCTCACCGCGCCTATGAAAACTGCTCACTGTGCCTCTAAGGAAGCCTTCCCACTCATGTTACAATTTTATGAAGGCAATAATTTGATGATTTTAACATTTACTGATTCAAGTTTTGGTTAAGAAAAATGTGCAAAATAGTGAATGCAAAGCGCAGGCCACAAAATACATAAGAGGTGAATACCAAGTGCAGATCAAAAACACACAGAAAGTGAATAGGTAAAAGAAGAGGAATGATAAAAAGTAATCATAGCAAAAAAAATAAAAAAGCACCAGAATTTGATACCCCGTCTTTGTAATAAGTATCAATTTTAATTCTAACTGATTTGATCCACTGTACGAGGAATATGATAAGAGACAATATACAGCTTATTGTAAGTAAATGCAAAAGTTTGCAAAATACAGAAGCATAGATAAGGCCTGAATTGACAAAAAAAGAGTGATAGCAATCCGTAAGTTCGCCTCAAACAAATTTTAAAAGAGACTTATTTCTATTTCAGACATTAGTTATAATATGACCAATCTCAGTGTGGAATAAAAGCCATTCCAACTAAGATACAAAATCTGGAAACATCCACAGCATGTTAGAAGGTGAAATTTTCACACAAACATGGTTCAAGCCCAGCATTACTTTTTTAAAATCTGCAAAAGCACTAAACTTCATACAAGGGTTAGCATTTTACAAATCTACCAAAGTAAACTCCTATGAAATACCTTGCAAATGCTTTCAAAAATGCAACAAAGGATAAAAGAAAGCTATAAGCATTATGAAAACCACTACAATTACCTATTCCATAGTGGATTGGTGTCACATGTGCTAGTGACCCTTTCCCAATCCTTGATCAAAGTTCAAGATGATGAAATGAAAATGGAGATGATGAGCAAGATGAGTTCTCAAATCAAGAGAGTAACCTTGCAAAAAGTTGTGGATCCTATGAATGAGGATTAAGCCTTCTTTTATAGATTTTCAAAATGCTAAGTGTTGAAGAGGGACCAATGTGGGACAAAGATCAAGCCAATAAGATAAGGCCACTTGTCAAGTGATGATAGGCCAATGGTTGTGCAAGATTTGGGAAGAGTGCCCATGAGAGGGAAAATTTGAATTCAAATTGGCAATAAATGTTGATTTTGACTTTGGAAGGGGACATGTAAGAGACATGTAAGGCCTCATAAATGCTCTATTGGGTGTACATGTCCACTTGGGGGGAGATTCAAACTTGGAGAATATTCTCCCTTTATGCCAAGTTGAAAATAAAGATTTTGATAAATCAATAAATGCAATTTCATGTGCAAGTGGCCAAATCTAGAGAATGCAAGTGGGTGAGATTAGTATTTAATCAAGGTTAGATTAAATAGATGATGATTATGCTGATTTAATGGTGCTTAGATGATTTTGAATTTTAGGACTTAAATATTTGATTTATTTAAATCAGAAAAGGATGGAAGATGCATAATGCAAATTTGGCGTGTCTACAAAGCTAGTAACCATGGATAAGTTCTCTTGGTGTAGGAAGGCCACAAGCCTTGATCACTGTACTTGATTATATTTTTATTATATCTCATAGATGTAATTGCAATGTATAATGTCAAGTGGGAGAATGTTAGGATAGGTGACATTATAATTGCTATCCTAAGTTGATTTTATGTGTCTCCATGTTCTTTGGAAAGTGTCCTTAAGGACTTGAGAGATAAAATATTATTTATTTTCCTATGAAAATTGGAATTGCATTCATAGAGATGGAACCAATACAGTGACAGTTACATAGCATCTCGAGATAATATTCCTTTTGGGCATCCACTTTTTGGGTGGGGACCATCCAAAATTACATGTTCTTGCAAGTTATTGCATGTTATCCTACCTGTTGGGTGCCCAATCTTGCATGTTCTGGGTTTGAGCCATTAGAGCCATCAGAGAGTAATGAAGCACTCAGGATTGACCAATTTTGATTAGCTATGGGTCAGACACCTATGTGAAAGTGATCATTTAATATTTTTTCATCATGTTTCTGGATTGTCCACTAAGGGGGGTGGGGGTTTTACTAGGTGGTTTTACTTTTTGTTTTAGGATACCACAAGTGGTATTCTCTCTCACAAACTTCTATATATTAGAGCATTGAGATGATGGTTTCATAAGATTGTTTGCAGGTTGTCAAAGTAACGAAGTGTTGTTGAGATTTAGAGAGAAGTGTTGTATTGTTGTACTTCATTAAAGATTAATACAAGCATTGCATCTCTTTGGGTGTGGAGGATTTTCTCACAAGGGTTTCTCCACGTATATCTTGTGTCACTTGTGATTCTCATCATGTGGTGTTACTATTTTGCTTTCATTGTTGGAATTTTCAATCACATAACACATTATTGGTAATCTTGAATACACATTTTTTGATTTGCAACCACTTAATTAAGTTCATATTGCTGCAAGTTTCACCTTGATTTCCAATAGTTTTATCAGAAATTGATTGTCCCTACACACTTTGGACTTGACTTTGGGAGATCACCATGGAGACACTCATATCTCTCCATTCCTAGAGGATCCTACTACAGATTGTCTCATTCCTCTTGTAGATATATATTGTAGAACCTTTGATGATGATGCTTTAGAGGAGCTTGAATATATAATAGGTCTTGCATGTTTTGATGGTTCATAGACTTGTCTTCACGTTCCCACTCTTTAGATCGAGACCCAATCTCTATCTTCTATTCTTCTTGATTAGATTGGCATCGCCATATCCTTGGACCCTATTGGTTCAGTGTAACATGACATCTATATTCTTCCAAACATAGCTACTTGGGATTCCTATCTTGTAAAAATATCATCCTTGTTTGTAGAGTCTTAGATTAAAAATTTGGAGGATTATTTTAAGGAAATTCATCTCCTCTTTGTTGACAACCACATCATCACTATTGGACCATCATATTCATCATCTTTGTAGCTTTTTCTACATCAATATTCACATGATTTTGTTGGAAAAATATGTCTCAACCTTGCAATTACATAAGGTACTATTGATACATCAACACACGGGGGTGCAGGGGAGTACCCCCCTTGCGAGGGTTTGGTTCAAGGGCAACACCCTCAAAAGCCACATTTTATGTATATTTCATTATTGTAAATCTAGATCATTCATCATTAGGTCTTAGATCTGAAGTTCAATATTTTGTTGGCTTGACTTTCCCTAGAAGGCAACCCTACTTTATGGAGGAATTGTATTATGATTGTGTATTGTGATGTATTCTAAGAGTTTGATAGTGGTTGTGTTGCCTCCAAATCTTTGGTTGGTGATACTCCTGTGAGAAGCTTGCTCTATAATTATATTGTAATCTTTATGCTTTCTGAATAATATATTGGGTAACTTTTGGAGTGTGGCGTTTTTCTCTTGAAATGGTTTTCCCCATGTAAATCATTGTGTTGTGGTATGCATGATATTTATGTTTATTTGTGTTCAAGTTTCTGTAATTGTTAAAGATCTGTAAAATTTTGCATTATCCTCCTCTCAAGATTAGTGTAGGAAGTTCTTCCAATACCTTAGCTTCCTTACAAGTGGTATCATAGCCTGATCACCTATGGTTTTAGTTGTGGGTTGTTGGGTTTTTTGAACTAATCTAGATTTGAGTGGGAGCTTGTGTAGAAGATACTTTGTGATCTTGTTGCAGGAATTTTAAGATGGCCATTTCATCAGGAAGAATAGAGGTGGATAATTTTTTTGGAAATAATTTTGAAATGTGGAAGCTAAAGATGGAGGATCTGTTGATAGATCAAGATATGTGGGATGTTGATGAGAAAGTTCCATGGACTATAGATCCTACTTTGGCTGCTCAATATGATGTTATGGACCATAAAGACAAGGATCTAATTAGATTCTGCTTGGAAAACTATGTTTTAATCAATGTCTATGAAGAGACCTTTGCACAAAAACTATGGAAGCAACTTGGTGACATGTATCAAGCCAAATCTTTAGTGAACAAGATTTTCTTGAGGAAGAAATTGTATTCCTTGGGAATGGAAGAGGGTCGATAAATTAAAGACCATCTAGAAGCCTTCAATATGTTGGTGGCTTAATTGGCATCAGTTGGTGTCAAAATGGATGCTTGGAGAAATTTCATATCTTTCTTTGTTCTTTGTATGATTCATGGGATTCTCTTGTTATGGCTATTGGGAGTACTTTTGTTATATTGAAGACTAAAGATATGGTGGGTTCTTTTCTTTTTGAAGAGATGAGGAGGAAGGTATCCATTAGTGCCAAGAAGGCCCTGAATTTTCATGGAAGGCCAAAGGAAAAAGGAAAGAAGAATGAGAAGCATTATAAATCCAAGTCCAAAGGGAGATCCAAATCTCTTGGAAAGTCCAAAGTTATTTGTTGGAACTACAGTAAACCTAGACACTTTCATAAGAATTGCAAAGAAGAAAAGAAGAAGAAAAAGAATAAGCTCAATTCTAATTTTGAGTCTAAGAAGGAAGATGATGATGCATCCATTGCAACTTTGGCTACTCGTGCAGGTAATGATGCATGGAACTAATTGACTCAGGTGCATCTTTCCATATGACCTCTAATAGAGATTAGTTTTGTGAATATGAAGAATTTGATGGAGGTAAGGTGTACTTGGGTGATGATTCTTGTTTAAATAATGTTGGTTGTGGAAAAGTTAGAATCAAGTTTCCTGATGGTAGAATAAAAAGGATTAATTGTGTGTTGCATATCCCTAGATTAGCAAAAAAAATTATCTGTGAGAAAACTAATAGATTCAGGAGTGCAAGTAGTATTTTCTGATGCAGGATGTAAGATGATTAGAGGTCCTAAGATGATTGCTAAAGGTGTCAAATATAGCACATTGTATAAGCTTGATGCATGCACTATTGAGTGTAATAGTAATTTTGTGAAAAGCAAGTTAGTGGAAGAGGTGAGGGTTTCATATTCAGTAGATGGTCATGGCTTCTCTTTCTTTTGAATCAAAGTTACCTATAGAGAAAACTATGTTATGACACCAAAGACTTGGCCACACTGGAGAAAAGGCTCTAAGGACCTTGAAAATAAAAACCTTGTTGAAGGATTGTCTGATTGTAATCTTGAATTTTATTTTTGTGAGCATTGCATTTATGGAAAACAAAGCCGCATTCAGTTTTACTCAAGTTCTCATAAATCCTATGTTGTATTGGATCTTATTAATTATGATGTGTTTGGTCTTGTAGATGTTCCTTCGATTGGTAAATTCACATATTATGTTTCATTTATTGATGATTATAGTGGAAGGACATGGGTGTATTTTCTAAAGAGTAAATCTAAAGTTTTCAGTCGATTTAAAGAATGTAAAGCAATGATTGAGTTGTAGATTGGAAATAAAATAAAATTCTTGAGGACTGATCATGGTAATGAATTTTGCTCCAACAATTTTGATATATTTGGTATTCATAGACAAAAGACAACTCCATATTCTCCACAACAGAATGGAGTTATAGAAAGAATGAACATGACACTGATGGAGAAGGCTAGGAGTATGTTGAGTGGTGCTGGTCTAGAACAAAGGTTTTGGGCTAAAGTTGTTGCCACTACTTGTTACTTGATTAATAGGTCTCCTACATCAACTCTTGTTGATAAGATGCATGTAGAGGCATAGTTGGGTCACAAGCATTATTAAGACATCTTAGAGTTTTTGGTTGTGAGGTATATGCACATATGTCAAAAGAGAAGCAAACAAAGTTGGAGAACAAGGCTATGAAATGTATTTTCATTGAATATAATTATGGTGTGAAAAGATATAAGCTTTGGGATCTTGTTGTATAGAAGGTAATATATAGTAGAAGCATGTTATTTTTAGAGAAACTAAGCCTTCTTTTGTTACATTGCAACAAGAACAAAGTAAACAGGAAGATGTGATTCAATTTCCTTCTACACATAATAAAGTTGAATCAAGGCCCATGGATAGACATGAAGTTGAGGAGAGCTCACCTAGCTCTGAATCTTCAAAAGAGGAGGAAGAACCTCCAACTTAGCTTGTTCGTAGGTCTACAAGGCACATACAACTACCTAAAATTTATTCACCTAATGATTGGAGATGTATTTTTTCTTTGAATACTAACATGGATGAACCCAAATCAGTAGAAGAGGCGTTAGGTATGAATGATGCATAATCCATGAAGATTGCTATGGATGAAGAAATGGTAGCTTTGAAAAAGAATCATACATGGGATCTTGTACCATTTCCTAAAGGAAGAAAACCTATTGGTTGTAAATGGGTGTTCAATAAAAAAGATTGGTTTAGATGGAGGTATTGAGAAGTGTAGGAAAAGGTGTTGTACACCATGCATAATATATTTAATGTAATTATTCTTGGGGCCACTTTATGTTGCATGTAACAATGGGACATAAGTTAAGTTGCTAAAATGTAATTTAATATTGGGGAAAATAAATAAATAAAGTACCCAATATTAAATAAGGGGACATGGTTTTGTAATCTCATGGTTTTGTGTAATACCACTTGGTGGTTTTGTGGGAGCTTGTTTCTATAAAAGCAACCACAAGGATAGTTGTTTAGGTGAGAGGTAAGTTTGCATGTAAGCTCTTGTTAGAATTTGTGAGGGTTTGAAGCATGGCATGGGATGTGTGGTTACATGCTTGTTCACATGGATTGCTTGGAGAGGGCTTGATGCTTCAATGGTGTTCATGGAGACTTTGAAGATGTATTGTAATCTTTATTGCTGAATAATACATGAGAAATGGATGCTTTTGGAAGCTGGGTTTTTTTCCCTCTTGAGGGTTTTTCCCAAGGTATATTTTGTGTCATATTTTCATGGGTATGTTGTCTATTCTCTTGCATGTGGATTTTGAATACTTAGTTGCATAGATTTATTTTTGGGTTATGTGGAAATTATCTTTAAATAGCTGCAAGTTTCCAACAAGTGGTATCAGAGCCATGGTTGTGGTTGTATAACCCTTGGTTGAGAAAAATATTGTTTGAGTTTGAATCTATGTATTGCATGAGAGAATGAAAGACATGGCAAGATATGAAGGTTTTGCAGGTTGTTTAATGCATATCTGAGGTTTTTGGGTTTGTTGTTTTGATGGGTTGTTTACAGATTTGGAGTAAGAAATTTTAGGTGAAATGGGTTTCTTGGTTTTGCATTCAAGTGGGGGTTTGTGGGGGAAAATTTATAGAAGACCTCCTGGATCAAAATTGACCTCATAGTTGGATCTAGGTTGGCCGAGAGATGAATTTTGATATATAACATGACCTATTTTGCTTACAGTTGAAAGAAAATGCAATTTTTTTTTATCAAATATGGTTGTACGACCCTCCATCTTAGTTGGAGAATGAATAAAATAAAATTGGAATAAAAATCCCGTCGCCATTAAAAATCCTTGCAAAATAAAATAAATAAATAAAATTAAAAATCAAAATTTGAGGGGAGGTTGAAAAGTTTGGCTGAAAAAAGAGAGTAAATAACGTCTTTTTTTAGGGGACGGGGCCAACCTCGTACCCACCACCCTACCGCGACTGTATAGCCAATGAAAATACTGTCAGTTGGAAGTCTTCCACTGGCGGTACAGCCTGATGACCATTCCACCACCCCATGTGGGGTACCACAAGCTAAGTACTAAATACCGTTGATTGTTAAAAATTTTCATTCGCCATTTTTTTTTAATGTTTTAAATATCATTTGATTAAAATATCCACCAATAGAATTAAAAATGCTGCCCAAGTTTAGACTTTGGAAATTAAATTAAAATGGAATAATATTTTCAGGTCCGTCACCAAGGGGTGGCGCCGCCATCCCACCATCGGAGAGCCACTAGCAGGGGTGATGATTTTTTGCCTCACACACCAAAATTGTGCTTTTACTTCGAAGGGGCATAACTTTCATCCAGGTGCTCCGCTTTTTGACTTCTTGGACTCATTGGAAAGCTGATTGGATGCTCTACAATGTGATGCCAATGATTTTATGATAATTTATAGTTTGGATATTTTTTTATTACTAGAAGTTAGGTGTTCAGTTTGAGCTTTGAGAGGGCATATCTTGAGCATAACGAGTTGGATTTTTTTCTTCAAATAGTTGACGGGAAGCTTGTTTAGAGCTCTACACAGTAGGTCAGGTTTGGAGATATTTTGGTATGATTTTTTTTTTCTTTATCTAAGTTGTTTATGGGTTACTTTGACTATGGTGATATTATGAATTTATGGATTGTCGGATCTTGGAGAGATTTGATGTTGGATTTATTGTATGCTCAGTTGTACATCTCAGATTATTCTCTTTTGACATGGTTATCATGATGGTTTATGTAGATGCATTATTGGTGGTGTTGGAGTTGATCTTGATTTAGGTTGTGGCGGTGTATCTTCTTGGTATGAGGATCATGGTTTTACTTTTCCTTTTGAGAGCTCTTGTTACATTTGAGTTCTTTGATTGTGTGAGGGCCTTTTGGTTGTATCTTCATGAGAAGATTTTTTTCATGATGTCATGGATAGCTTGATTAAAAATTTTAGTGGGAGCTTTTGACAGTGATGGAATGGCCATGTTGGATATGTTTATGATGGTGTGGTGGTTGTAGGTATCTTCTTGGCTTGGAGATTTTGGTTCTACTTGTTATGTTACTGACATTTCAGTTGTGTGTGTAGACCTGGATGATCTTCATGGAGAGGATGGTTGTCATGATGCCATGTGTGACTCGGTATCACAGTTCAATGGGAGTTGTTGGCAGTGATGTGGATTCACCATTTGATGGTGGATGATCTTTTGCATTATTTGTTGGTGTCATGGATGGACTCTTGGTTTCTACTTCTATGGAGTGAGGGTTCATTGGAATCTTTGGCTTCATTGGTAGAGGATGGTTATCTTTATGTGGTTTGGATATGTTGACATCATTTTTTTCCATGAAGGACTTCTTTAGTCTTTGGTTGAAGTATCGTGATTTGTATTCTGATATGTGATCCTTGTTTTGATATGATGGTTATGATATTATGTCATGATTTACTCTTGATCATACATTAGAGTTTTGGCATGATACAAGTGCTTGTTATGTTCTTTGGATCATATGATACTCTTTGAGGAGGTGTGAGATCATGATGTCATGGTTATGTTCTTGATTCCTAGGTTGGATATATGACTGTGATCTTGGTTGGTTCTCTTAGTATTGGGTACATTGATCATTTGCTTGATTACTTCATAATGGTACTGTGCTGCATTTGGAGTTTGGCATGGATTGGTTGGTTACAGGTACTCATGGATACTTGGAGACATAGGTGAGGCTTGAGTTCTCTTATGGTTAGAGACATGCGTTGAGATGGTTACTCTTGATGAGATTTCAATAGGAAGTCTGAGGAGCCTACACCTTGGTTGGACGTGAGTTCAACATGGACCTATGAGGAGAGTGTTCTTGGATGAGTCATGATGATTTGCATATCTTGGAGGAGTATTCCCATTCCCCACTCTTGGTCTTCTCGGTGGTTTCACTTGAGAGGTATTGCTCATTATTACTTTCAGGTGCTTTATGTTTTATGTTTTATCTTCTCATGCATATGGATCTTGAGCTATGGATATATGGTTTTGGAGGGTTCATTTCAGGAGTGTTGGCATGTCTATCTCCTTATGCATTGTGATTACATTCATTGATGTTGAGTTTAGGAGATGTTTTGGGCTTATTTCCTTCATTGGGAATGGATTTAGTTTGATCTTCTTTGGTTATGAGAGGCTTACATTCATGTTGATTATATGATACATATGTTATGTTTGATCTTGGTGATTGAACGGTTGGGTGTTGTCATGGCTTTTCTTTTGGGGTGTTGCGGAAGAGATCATACTTGGCACAGCTGGCATTTAGAGGTGTATGCAGGAGATTTTTCTACATGATGTGCAAAGTTTCTCTCTTTGGTCTTGGTTATCTTCCTAGATGTTTGGTTTCGCATTACATTGGTTTGAGGTTTGGCTAGAGCTATATTGATCACTAGCTTGTGGTCATGTGTTTTCACTTATGTTCTTGGGTGATGACATGGAGGTTCATTTATCTTTTTCCTTTGTTGGGTGTGGTGAACTTGGGAGAGCTATGGAGACTTGTTATGAGAGTTGTTCTTATAGGTTATTGGTTTACAGGTTTTGCATATCATTGTGGATGATTCCTTGGTACTACATGATGTTGTTTACACTTTCTATATGATGTTATTGGTAGAATTGGCATGCCTTGATCTTTTTCATATTTGCATTACCCATGCAGTGGGAGCTCTTGGATGTGTATGCCATTCTTTGATAGGTTTTGCTCATGGAGTTTATGATTGCAGTTTATGGGTGTATATGTTGATGGCATGAGTTTACTATGTTTAGTACACCTTGGAGGTATGGATATTTGGATGTATTGGCACTTGTGGGTGTTATTTCAACTATGGGTTTGTGTATCTTGACGACTACTGGTGCATATTGTTACCTTTGGATTGAGTGTATGTGTTTGGGATATCGATTGAGGTAGGACTTATGCTTCGCTGTGAAAGATTGTGTGGCTTCTCTATTGGATGGTTTCTTATCTTTATGCATTGGCATGATGGAGGATGAGAGAATTCATTCCTGGAATGGCGGTCACTTTGATTCTTGTTGCAGGTATCCTGATGGAGCACATGGAGCACTTTGATTCCTTGATGGTATATGTGGCTAATGGATTATTCTTTTGATTCATGTTTTGAGGTTACTTTTTCCCCTTATGCAATGTATACAATGAGTGGGAGAATGTTAGGAAAAGGTGTACACCATACATAATATATTTAATGTAATTATTCATGGGGCCACTTTATGATGCATGTAACATTGGGACATAAGTTAAGTTGCTAAAATGTAATTATTTAATATTGGGGAAAATAAATAAATAAATTACCCAATATTAAATAAGGGGACATGGTTTTGTAATTAATCTCATGGTTTTAGTCACATGGTTTTGTGTAATACCACTTGGTGGTTTTGTGGGAGCTTGTTTCTATAAAAGCAACCAAAATGATAGTTGTTTAGGTGAGAGGTAAGTTTGCATGTAAGCTCTTGTTAGAATTTGTGAGGGTTTGAAGCATGGCATGGGATATGTGGTTGAGATGGATGCTTTTGGAGGCTGGGTTTTTTCCCTCTTGAGAGTTTTCCCAAGGTATATCTTCTGTCATATTTTCATGGGTATGTTGTCTATTCTCTTGCATGTGGATTATGAATACTTAGTTGCATAGATTTATTTTTGGGTTATGTGGAAATTGTCCTTAAATGGCTGCAAGTTTCCAACTAGAAGTATAAAGCAAGGTTGGTTGCAAAAGATTACTCTCAAGTTGAGGATGTTGATCATGGTGAGATATTTTCTCCTATTGAAAAAATGACATCAATTAGATTTTATCTTTCTATTGCTTCTGCTTATGATTTAGAGGTTGAGAAAATGGATGTGAAAATTACTTTCCTTCATGGTGACTTGGAGGAGAATATTTATATGACACAACCAGAGCACTACATGGTGAAAGGTAAAAGTAAATTGCTTTGCAAATTGAAGAAATCTTTGTATGGCCTAAAATGGAGTCCTAGGATGTGGTACTAAAAATTTGATACATATGTGTTGAGTTTGGGATTTGAGCATTCTAAATTAGATCATTGTGTTTATTATAAAATCGATGGCATGATGGTTTCCTACTTATTGCATTATATGTTGATGATATGTTATTTATTAGTAAAGGGAAAGGTATGATTTCAGAACTAAAATCTCAACTTCCTGCTAAATTTGAAATGAAAGACCTTGGTACAGCTAGAAACATTCTTGGGATAGAAATTAAAAGAGATAGAGTTAACAAAAAGTTATGGCTTGAAAAAAGTATGTCAATTCAATTTTGTAGAGGTTTTATATGCAGAATTGTTGACCATTATGTGTTCGTGTTTCAGCTAGAACAAATTTATTTATTTCAGATTGTCCAACATCCCCTTCAGAGATGGAAGACATGAGAAAAGTTCCTTACCAGAGTGTAGTTCAAAGTTTAATGTATGTTATGGTTTGTACAAGACCAAACATTACCCAAGCAATGGGAGTTCTTTCTAGATATATGTCTAATCTTGGTAGAGTTAATTGGGATGCATTTAGAAGAGTCTTCAAATATTTGCACGGTACCTCAAATTATTCATTGTGTTATCATAATAATATGACTAAAGATGATATTTCCCTTGATATTCATGGTTATGTGGATTATGTCGAACCCCAATCCAAATACCTACAAAAATACAATGAACAAACACATTAGGAGATCAAATGCAAGTAAGAACAAGGATTCCCCATGAAATCCATTAGCAAAGTTTAAAATAGGAAATGAAGCAAGAATGAAATGAAAGAACAATAAAGCAAGCTAAATCCTATTGAAGACAATGCAAACTCTTGATCCCATGGGGGAATTAGTGCCAATTTGATGTGAAAATTGGCCCTTTCCCAACTCCAATGCTAGCTTTGATGATGTGATGAAGAATGTGATCCACTTTGATGAAGAATGATGAGTGCTTCAAGACAAAAATCTGCATAACCTAGCTACAAATTTGAAAATATGGATGGAGATTGCTAAATATTTGAGCATAGTAAGTTTACTCAAATTATGGATGATGAAATGAGGAGATTAACCTCTTATTTATAGAATGAGAAGATGGAAGAATGTCCAAAATGGAGCAATGTGGGACTAAGAATTAACCAATGGAAAAGTGCCACTTGTCAATGTGCGAATGGATGGAGGATGTGCAAATTTTGAAGAATGTGTCAATAAAGGCATATATTTGAATTTTGAATTTTTTGAAATGACATGTAAGAGGAAAGAAGGTGCATTGAATGCCACTGACTCAAGGAAAAGGAATTTTCAAGAGGAGTAAATGCCTTTTGGAAGGACAAAGTCCACTTGATTTTGAATTCAAACTTGAGGAATATTCCTTAAAAGATGCCTTGTTGAGGAAAATAGAGATTTAATAAATAAATTAAATCTATTTTCACAAGTGGTAAAGATGGAGGATGGACATGAGAAGGGATTAAATGATGTGACTATTTGACTTAAATTTGTGGATTTATTTAAATCAAATATGAGAAGAATGTGATAAAAGGATAATTAAATAAGGACTTTTAATTTATTTAATTAAAATAGATGATGTTAGTTTAAAATAAATAAGGTTTTAATTTATTTAATTTAATAGATAGACTTTAGAGATTTAATCAAATAAAATTAATTATTTAATTAAATAGGATAATTAGATCAGATTGATTAATTTAATTATCGAGAAAGGATGACTTAATTAGATAACTGATTTATTTAATTAAGAGAGGAATATTGATGAATTTAATCAAATAAAGGCATTTGATTAAATGGTTAGACCGAAGGATGATTCAGGATGAAACGATGTTAGTGGTCAGGATCAGATGTTCTAATGTCAATTAGTACATTTTATGTGTCTACAGATTCAGACTAGGCAAGTGATATTGATAGCAAACGATCCACCAGTGCTTATGTTTTCACTTTATTTGGTGGTTCAATTAGTTGGATGAGTAAGCGACAGGTTGTGGTTTCTTTGTCCACTACTGAAGCTATGTATATGGTAGCTACTCATGCTTGTAAAAAATCCATTTGGCTTAAGAAACTGTGTTTAGATATTTGAATAGAACAAGGTGAAGTGACAATTTATTGCAACAGTCAAGTGCAAACTATTCACCAAAGAACTTGACATTTCATGCCAGGACCAAGCACATTGATGTATAGTATCATTTTGTTAGAGATATGGTCAAAGATGGCAGGGTGAAGCTGGTTAAGTTAGACTTTGATGAATGTTGTTGATTCTTTAACTAAGCTTATGATGACAAAGAATTTCAAATGGTGTTCAGAGACTATGAGCCTTTCAACTCCTAGCAATTAAGAGATGATGTTTATACACCCTCTTGTTGCTCTTGCAAGGTGTTTGACAAGTGGGATATTTGTTGGGAAAATGTGTCTCAACCTTAAAATTACATAAGGTACTATTTATACATCAGTGCGGGGGGTGCAATGGGAGGTACCCCCTGTGAGGGTCTAGTTTGGGGGCAACACCCTCGAAAGCCACATTTTATGTATATTTTATTATTGTAAATCTGGACCGTTCCTCATTAGGTCTCAGATCTGATGATCAATATTTTGTTGGCTCAGATTGCCCTAGAAGGCAACCTTATTTTATGAGGGAATTATATTATGACTATGTATTGTGATGTATTCTAAGAGTCTAATAGCAGTCATGTTGCCTCTGGATCTCTAGTTGGTGATAGTCCTATGAGAAGCTTTCTCTCCAAGTATATTGTAATCTTTGTGATTTCTAAATAATATATTGGGCAGCTTTTGGAGTGTGGGGTTTTTCTCTCGAAAGGGTTTTCCCTGTGTAAATCACAATTTTGTGGTATGCATGATATTTATGTTTAATTTTTTGTAACTATTAAAGAGCTGTAAATTTTTGGATTATCCTCCTCTCAAGATTAGTGTAGGAAGTTGTTCTACTACCTTAGCTTCCTTACAGATTTTGGATTGAAATCATCTCATTATGATATATGAAAATTTGAATATTTTTAAGAGGTACACATCATTTGGATTTGGATTCCCAATTCTTCCATTTTTGGTAATGGATTCTCTAATAATTAATGGATTTGTTTCCTCTAAAGGGGAGAAATGTTTTTTGCAGGTAGTGAATCATGTTGTCTTCAAGCATTCATGATTGGTACATGAGCTCTTTATTTATGGGTGGATTCAAATCCTTATTTTCTCTCTCCTATTTGGGGGACATTTGTTGTAGTTGTGTGATAGAAGCAGTCCTTGGGGGGGGTCACATTGAGTCCTCCTATCCTTCTTTCACTAGTGCAATTATTTCTTTTTCTCTCTTTTGGAGAGGAGTTTTTTCTATGTGGTTTTCTCTTTTTCTCTAGTTATGAGAGATTCATTTGTTTGTACATGGGTACCTTATTAGGGCTTGTAGTCAGGACCCATCCATGCATCCATCATTGCATTTTTCATTATGTTTTTAGCTTCTCCCTAAGTACTTGATCTTAAGGGGGGTGTTAGAGTAATAGGTAATCACCTAATAATTAATTAATTATTAGGCCTCTTTTACTTTATTACACTTAAGCAAAACTTAGGAGTGCTTTTTTTTATTATTAGATTGGTGTCTTTATAGGTCAAGTTGTCTCATTGCATAGGATAAAGACACTTATCACAATCTAATCTATAGACACTTAAAAATGTCTAGAATGATATCACACACTTGAATCTGATATACTAACATCATGTCATCCTAAAATCCATCATATTTTCACTTAATTGATTAAATTAGCCTAGCTATTTAATTAATCACATCATTTTCATCTATTAATATGATTAATCTAATTAGATTAATTCCTACCCCTTTCATGCTAACCTTTCGTCCTGTTAAATTGGATAAATCAAAATATCTAATTTTAACACCCTAAGTCCTCTCATTTAAATTAAATAATCTTAATTATTTAATTAAATTTCATTTTGACCCCTTTTCATTAAATAAATTAATTATTTTATGGATATCCTAAATTCCTTTGATTTGCATAATTGAAACTTTGTTTTAATTATCAAATTACTAATGAATTTTAACTCTCCCACTTGCAAGGGAATATTCCTCCTTTGCACATTCCTCCAAAAGGGAATATTCTCATGGAATATTCCTTTCCCTTTTGTACATTAAAATTTGGTTTTAATTAGCTAAATGCTAATTATCCTCATCCATGATAATATTCTCCCTCTTCACTCATTTGAAAAAAGGAATATTCTTCCTTGTAACAAACTTTCAACAAACTTCTTGAGCAAGTTTTGAAAGTGTGCTTCTTTGCATGAATGCGAGACCTTGATTAATATCATCTTCCATTCGAGCAACCCTTGATGGGAATCAATGATCCATGCCTCCATTTTCCTTCCATCCTGACCATTGATTGATTCTTTCAATCTTGACCATTGGTTTCATTTTACCTATCCTATAAATAGACCTTGCATCTATTGAATATGGATTCATCTTCTAATAGTAAACTTATGTTGTTAAAATCACTCTCATTTGCATCCATATTTAGCTTTTTTCGTTTAAAATCTTGATCATAATATCTTAAAGCATCCATTAATGGCTTCCATGGTAACTTAGTTGCATCCATTTAGCATCTTTAGGAATTAGGAATTGCATCTTTAAATCTTGCATACATTTAGAATAGATTTGCACAAATTTACAACACACATCTTAGCATATATCATGTTAAATTAGCTTTCATCATGTTTCACATATATCTCTCATTGGTTTCATCAGTTTTCTTCAATAAAATTGATTGAAACAAGCTCATACTATCCAAGGGATTAGGAAAGGGTCGCCATTCCACATCAATGCGACACCACTCCCCCAATAGGATAAGATTTGAGGTCATAGAATAGATGTTTTTCAAGCTTTTTTGTTTTTATCATGTTAGTTTAATGGCTTCTCCATTTTGTTGATTTTGAATATCTTATTAGGATCATTGCTTAGGGGATAAATAGGGTTTAAATATGTATGGATCTAGTCTATTTGGTTCACACTATGATGATTGTCATATAATCAAATCCTCATCTAGGTTTTTTTAAATTTTTTTTTATAAGCTTTAATTTGTACTTTGTAATCAATTCCAATTATAATTTAGATTAATTCAATGCACATACAATTGTTTTTTTTTTGACCGATCATTCTCTCATGGTTGCATAGCAAATCAGTTGTTGATCTCTCTTGGTGAAAGGTATTTTGGTTGTAGGTGATTTTTGGGAGCTATGGGGTTCACTATCAACTCCAATAAAGGACACCATGGTTAGTTCAATGAGAAATAGAAAATGACCTATTGGTATAAGAAGCCATTCTAATGTACTAGACCTAGGATAGAGGCCACTTCAAGGGGATTTCGAACTCTCTTTGGGTGTCTTAAGGTTGTAAATACGGATGGAAAATGCATCTTCAAAAAACCACCGAAGAACCTAATTTGAGATCATAGAAAATACTTGTTGTTTTGGTGTCCAAGTTTGAGAATAAAAACTCATGGATCTGGGAGGTTACAGGATGAAAACCCCATAGATCTAGTGTTAAAGGACAAATCCCTTTTTGACATTCAGGGCAGAATTACACAAATAATGAAATTGATATTTCATGGTGGTCAATAATGAAAATAATAAATTCACATGACACTTCTAGTTGTCATAAATTTAAGTTTTATGCTGTGACCACCATTAAGGCGATAATTGGTCATTGAAATACTATATAGCTCTATTCTTCTAAGAGGTATTTTATAATTGAAGTATCTATTTACTTAGGTTTTGTGATTATTGTCATTAATGACCTAACTATGATAACAACTTTTTGAAAGGGTATCTCAAGCCCATTAATATATATATATTTGCAAACTTGGTTTGTAATTCTAGCTTTCCATGTAAACACACAAATGCACAAAGTGTATTGTGGATTATTGTTTTCATTGAATGTGCTATAATTTTTTTGGTGTATTAGAGTTGGTGAGTAAGTTAGGGTTGCTATTTTTGGGTTAAATTAAGGAAGCTTGAAGCATATTTAGGGTGGATAATACTGATGTGCAAATATTGATATTTTCTAGGGTTTTATAAGTTTATTATTGTGAGTAAACATTGAAACAAATTTAGGGTTTGTATAGTTACAATTTAGATATTTAAATTTGTTAAAAATATTTTCTCTAATCCTAACAAGGGGCATTATAGTGGTATTAGAGATAGTTTTCTTGCTAGTTTGTGAATCATTGGATTTTAATAATTATTAATGTTTAGTGGAAGAAGCTCTTTCTAGGTGCTAATAGTAACTAGAAGAAAGGTGATGAAAGACATCTCTAACCCACTTTCTTCAAATTAGGAAAAATATGCTCCTATGATAGAAGAGTAAGGAAGCTAAGGTAGTGGAACAACTTCCTACACTAATCTTGAGAGGAGGATAATGCAAAACTTTATAGATCTTTAAAAATTATAGAAACTTAAACAAAAATAAACATAAATATCATGCATACCACAACACAATGATTTACGTGGGGAAAATCCTTTCGGGAGAAAACCCCCACACTCCAAAAGCTGCTCAATATATTATTCAAAAATCATAAAAAATACAATATACTTGTAGAGCAAGCTTCTCATAGGAGTATCACCAACCAAAGATCCAAAGGCAACACAACCATTATTAGACTCTTAGAATACATCACAATACACAACCGTAATACAAAACCATCATAAAATAGGGTTGCCTTCTAGGGAAAGTCAAGCCAAAAAAATATTGACTATCAGATCTAAGACCTAATGATGAATGGTTCAGATTTACAATAGTAAAATATAATTAAATTTTAGCTTTCATGGGTACTGCCCCCCGTCGCTAACATATTAACAATACCTTATATAATTGCAAGGTTGAGACACATTTTTCGAACAAGAAGCTCCATGTTCAATAAAGGAAGATATTGTTTCTTGTTGTACTAAAGAATAAAACTTTCGCTAGGGATTTGAAGAAGTAGTGCCTTTCTCATATTTAATAAATATGAAGAGGCTATAGGTACAACTAAACAAAGGAACCATGATGAATGTATCAAGATTCCAAAGTAAAATCTAGTTCTAGCTAAAATATCACACAAAGAGGATATTTTTAGAATCTTTAAAGAGTACTAGTGATGGTGGTAGTATCCAACGAAGGGGTAACTTAGAGGTCTCAAGGGGGGTTGGTGATAAAGGGAAAGAGAAGGTGGGTGAGGTTACTACCCAGGTGCAAAGGGATACTAGAGTGGATGTAGGCCTTTCCCCTATTATGGGACTTGGTAAGAATTTAGCTGAAACAACCAAGATTGATCCTTTATTAGAGGGCTTCAATTACCTGATCAATGATAGGGAAGTGATTACTAATGTTTTATGGGTGGTGAGAGATAGTGTGACAAGAATTTTTAAATTAACCAAGTGGTTCCTTAGGGAACTTAACAAATTTAATCTTAAACTTTGGGGGTTGCAGGAGAAGGTTGCTAGTTAGGACAATGATCAATCTTCCTTTGTGTTAGAGAATTTACAGAAAAAAATAATGGATGTTGAGGAAGCTATCTGTGAGCTCAAAGAGGACCATGTTAATTTAATTCAAGGAATTGAAAATATGATTTAAGATGTTAAATCTAGCATGGAGAAACTCTTAAAGATTAGCCAATGCTCCATTAAAAACAACACGAAAACCTTAAAAATTCTCATTAAAAAATTATGAGAATTGAGAGAAGAGTAGATGATCAGTGAGAGAGTTTCCATCAACAAGACGAAGGAGTATCCAGGAAAGGAAAAAGATAATATTGTGGTGTTGGAAATTGAGCAAGGTCCTAGTGCTTGAACTCGTGGCAAAAAGAAGAAGACCTTCAATGAGGAGAAGGAAGAGTTGCTTATGCTAGTTGATAAACATTATCAACATGAATTAGAGTTGGTAGACACCCTAAATAATATGGAATAGTTTTTTGTTTAGTTGCTTTCTATTTTGTTGTGGTCTGTCGGTTTGTGCTTTTAGTTAGCTATTATTCTACTGCTAGTTGGTTATGTTTTCTTCTATTGTAGCAATGTTTTCTATTTTGAGGTTTCAGGTCCCTTAAAACCCATTTTTCTTGATAATAAAAAATAATGTTATTAAAGAAGGATTCATTTTCATGGTTAGAGCTATCCTCTTAGGCCTTCCAAAAGCTAAAAGAATCTCTCACTTCAACCCAATACTAGCTACCCCAGACTTCTCGAAAACATTTATGGTAGAATGTGATGCTTTTGGACATGGAATTGGGGCAGTACTAATGCAAGAAGGGTGTCCATTAGCATTTGATAGTCGACAACTCAAAGGGAAAAACTTGCTAAGGCCCACATATGAGAAGGAAATGTTAGCCATTATTCATGCAATTAAAAATTGGCTTCAATATTTAATGGGAATGAATTTCAAAAAGATGGATCATGAGAGTCTAAAATAATTTTTAGAATGACTATCCTCATTAGAACAACAAAAATGGGTTACCAAGATGCTAGGATATGACTTTGAAATCATTCATAAAAGGGTAAAGAAAATATTATAGTCGATGCCCTTTCTCGACAAGAAGTAGAGGAAGCAAATATTTGCTCCTTAATACAACCAAAATGGTTATAAGTTGCACGAAAAGAGTGGAAAAATAATCCTCAAATACATGATCTCATTCTAAAACTTCAACATGACCCATATTCTTTCGATAAGTATGTTTGGAAAGAAGATTCATTATGGTACAAAGATAGATTATTTTTATGTAAAAATTCCAATTTAAAAGAAGACATATTATCTCAAATGCATGACTCACCAATAGGAGGACATTCAAGGTTTCTAAAGACCTATCATAGTATAAAGAAATATTTCTTTTGGGAAGGTTTAAAAGGATATATCAAGAAATTTGTGGCTGAATGTTTAATATGCCAAAGAAATAAAGGTGAAACGATAAAGAATCTTGGCCTCTTACAACCTTTAGGCATTCAAACACAATGTTGGTAGGAAATATCAATAGACTTCATTATAAGCCTACCAAAATCTAATAATCTTGATGTAATTTTAGTTTTTGTGGATAGATTCACCAAGTATGCACATTTTTGTGGACTCTCTCATCCATTTCAAGCAAGTACAGTGGCCAAAATATTAATGGAAAATTTACAAAAACTTCATGGAATTCCCAAAATCATAGTGAGTGATTGTGACCCTATCTTTACTAGCATATTTTGGACAAACTTATTTACATCGTGGGATACAAAAATAGCACATAGTTCCTCTTATCATCTACAATCAGATGGGCAAATAGAAATTGTGAATAAATGTTTATAAGGATATTTATGTTGTTTTGTCTTTGATAGGAAAATAATGATCCAAATGGTTTCCATTAAAGTAGAGTGGCGGTACAACATATCATTTCACACATCCACTAAAATGACTCCATTTGAGGCTCTTTATGGCTACCCTCCACCATCTGCTACTTTTTATTTACAATCTCATTGTAAAGCTCATACAATAGAGGACCATATTCGACATCAACAAGAAATACTACAAATCCTTGAGGATAATTTAGTTACGACTCAAAATAGAAAACAACAAGTTGATCAAAATTGTAGTGAGGAATTTTAAAGACGAAGATTGGGTATTTCTTCTATTACAACCGTATAATTTTTTTTTCCTTAGGAAATCTAACACCATGAAGCTCACACCTAAATGTATGGTCCTTATAAGGTTCTCCATCGAATAGGAAGTGTAGCTTATAAGTTAGAACTTCCACCATCTTCTAGAATTCATGCTATCTTCCATGTTTCTTAATTAAAGAAAGTAAAAAGTAACAATATTCCAGTCCAATTAGAATTTCTAGAGTTAGATGAAGAAGGAAATTTTATTTTAGAAGCTAAGATTATTGAGAAAATAGTGAAACAATTGCAAAATAGATCTATCTTTGAGTTCCTAATCAAGAGGAAGAATATTCCAATTGAAGATGTCACATGGGAAGATGAAAAATTCATACTAAAGCATCCATAATTACTAAGCATTGAGGACAATGCTTTTTTGAAGGGGAGGGGCATGCTAGGTCCCTAATATTCTACCCTAATATCATACATCCTAACAATATAATATATATTCCTAAGTATAATGAGCTAAGCACTTGTGGCATGCTTAACATTAACACTAGTTTTAGTTAATACCTTAAATACTATTTATTAGGATGAAGGGGTATGTCCCTACATGGTTAAGCTTATAAATAAATGGGAGATGTTACTCCTAGATCATTATATCATCAATTGTTCAATTCATATCATATTTTATGATTATTGGAGATAACCCCCTCAAAGTGGCTTGCTACAATTTTGTTTTTTTATAAATATTTCCAAGAAATATTATAACAAAA
>VDFB02268600.1:0-27814 GCA_007258455.2 Sequoia sempervirens
TGTTCCTCAATTTCAGGATACATTTCATATCCATGTCTTTCTCTGTTAGGATTAGTTAGTTAGTTGTTTTCCTAATTCAAATAAGTCTGTTCCACTTCGAATAAGGTATTTCTTATGAAGTGTTTATTTAATATGAAAATTGTAGAAGGTGGGTCAGTTACTGATCATTTGAATGAGTTTAATACGGTCACCAGTCAATTAACTTCTCTGAAAGTGAACTTTGATGAAGAAGTTAGGGCTCTTTTGATTCTGTGTTCTTTGCCTGAAAGCTGGAAAAGCTTGGTAATGGCTGTTAGCAATTCTGTTTCTGGTTTGAATACATTGATGTTTGATGATGTTGTTGGTGTTATTTTGAGCGAGGAAATTCATAGGAAAAGCTCAGGTGGAACATCCACATCAGGCAGTGTTTTGAATGCAGAAAGCAGGGGAAAAACAAAGGAGAGAGGAAACAATTCTGGAAATCATGGGAAGTCACAAGGAAAATTGAAGGACAAAAGGTCCCAATCTACAAACAAGAGGGATTGCTGGTACTATGGTAAGCCAGGTCATTTGAAGAAAGATTGCTGGTCTCGGAAAAATAAAGATGGAGACAACAAGGAAGGAAGCAAAGAGACAGATGTGGTAAGTAATAAATCTAATGAGGATGCTTTGATTCTTTCCCTTGATAATGCTGATGATTCTTGGGTATTAGATTCAGGGGCTTCATTTCATGCTACCCCCCATAGAAGTTATTTTCTTGATTATGTCCAAGGGGATTTTGGGCTGGTTTATTTAGGAGATAACGAACCCTGTCAGATTGTTGGAAAGGGAACAATCAAGATTAAGTTGCAGAATGGGAATCATTAGCTAGTACGTGAGGTAAGGCATGTTCCAAAGTTAAGCAGAAATTTAATTTCAGCAGGGCAACTAGATGATGAAGGCTGTGTTGTTACATTTAGTGATAAAAATTGGAAGGTCACAAAAGGTGCCTTAGTAGTAGCAAAAGGTGTGAAAGTAGGCACCTTATATCTTTGTACAGATATATTATTGTTCCTTCTACTTTAATTGTTACGTAGTGCTGGGTCACCGTTCAGAATAGCTGCTACGCTTAAGGTGTAGAAGATCATACAGCTTGTTGGGGACTCGAATCAGCACTGTGGCATAATAGACTTGGGCATATGAGTGCAAAAGGTATGAAAAAGCTAATTTATTCAAATAATGTTTCTACCGTGCATAAATGTGTTAATATGGATTTCCTCAGAAAGTTAAATCTATGGAAACAAAAGTGAGAGTTAGTTTTTCTCAAGGATAAAGAAAAGAAAGATGAGAAATTGAGCCAGCATACAGAGATGTATGGGGACCAGCCTGCATCTTCTCTTGTATTTTGTATTATGCGTTACATTCATTGATGATGCAACTAGAAAGGCAGGCTGGATTTATTTCCTTTAGGCGTAAATCCCATGTATTTGAAACTTTCAAAAAATGGAAAAGCTTGGTTGAGAATGAGACAGGTAAAAAGATAAAATGTCTCAGATCTGATAATGGTGGTGAGTATTGCAGCAAAGAGTTTGAAGATTATTGTTCCTCTAATAGTATTCGTAGGCAGAAAATAGTTCCAATGACTCCACAAGAAAATGGAGTGGCTAAGCGCATGAATATAACAATAATGGAGCGTGCATGGACTATGAGATTGCATGTTGGGTTGCCTTTAAAAATGTGGGCTGAGGCTGTAAACACTATTGTTTATTTAATCAATAGAGGTCCCTCTAATCCTTTGGGTTGTGGTATTCCAGAGGAAGCATGGAAGGGTAAGAAGGTGAGTTATTATTTTCTCAAAACCTTTAGTTGTGAAGCATTTGCACATGTAGATTCTAAAAATAGAACCAAGCTTGATGCAAAATCAATGAAATGTGTATTTGTTGGATATGGCATTGATGAATTTGGTTATAGGCTTTGGGATTTTGAAAATAAAAAAATTGTGAGAAGCAGAGATGTCATATTCAATGAGAAAGTGTTGTACAAAGATCTGTTGCTTCAGCATGAGAAGAAAGAAAAAGATTATGTAGTGTTGGATGATATTCCCAACAATGATGTTTCAGTGGTTCCTCATGCTGGCAAACAATAGCAACAACAAATACCATAAACTCCTATTAGATGATCTTCAAGGATAAGTAGACCTCCAGAATGATTCTCTCCCTCTTTGTATACTATTATGTTAACTGACACTAGTGAACCAGAATATTATGAAGAAGCTATGCAGGTGGATACCAAGGTTCAGTGGGAGCATGGAATGAAAGAAGAAATGGACTCCTTGCTGGAAAATCAGACTTGGGAATCTATGCTGCCCTAGAGGGAAAAGGATTTACCAAACAAATGGATTTATAGGCTGAAAGAGGAAGATGGAGGTAAGAAAAGATTTAAAGCCGATTAGTTGTAAAGGACGGTACGTAAAAAAGGGCATTGATTTTGATGAGATTTTTTCTCCTGTGTTAAAATGACTTCTATTCGTATTGTTTTGTATTGTGGCTGCTGAAGATTTGCATTTAGAACAGCTTGATGTTAAAACAACCTTTCTCCATGGTGATTTGGAAGAGAAAATATATATGGAACAACCACAAGGATTTGAGGTCAAAGGTAAGGAGAAACTAGTGTGCAGATTGAAGAAAAGTTTATATGGCTTGAAACAAGTACCTCGACAATAGTATTTGAAATTTGACAGTTTTATGGCTGAGCAAGGCTATAGCAGGTGTAATTCTGACCATTGTGTTTATTTTAAGAGGTTGGATAATGACAACTACATTATTTTATGCTTATATGTTGATGACATGCTTGTAGCTAGGGTCTAACATGGATCACATAAGTGAGTTAAAACAATAGTTAGCAAAATCTTTTGCTATGAAGGATTTGGGTGCAGCAAAGCAAATCCTTGGTATGAAAATTTGTAGAGATAGGAAAAATAGAAAATTGTTTTTATCTCAGGCTAATTATGTTGAAAAGGTGTTGCAGAGATTTCATATGGAGAATGCAAAAGCTAGCAGCACACCTTTGCCTAGTCATGTTAAATTGACTAAGGATATGTGTCCAAAGACACAAGAGGAGGAAGAAAAAATGTCCAAGGTACCATATGCTTCAGCTGTAGGCAGTTTAATGTATGCCATGGTATGTACTAGACCAGATATTGCACATGCCGTAGCAGTTGTTAGCAGGTATTTGAGTCATCCTGGAGTTGAGCATTAGAATGTAGTCAAATGGATTCTCAGGTATTTGAGAGGTACATCCAATAAATGTTTATGTTTTGGGGGCTCTAATACTGATTTAAAAGGCTATGTTGACTCAGATTTGGCAAGGGATATCGATACCAGGCAGAGTACTATAGGTTATGTATTTACAGTTGGTGGGACAGCAGTGAGTTGGATTTCTCGATTGCAGAAGGTGGTTGCTTTATCCATCACAGAGGTAGAGTATGTTGCTGCAACAGAGGCGGCCAAGGAGATGATATGGCTGCAATTTTTCATGGCTGAGTTGGGGAAAGAACAGGATGGAAATTATTTATTTACAGACAGTCAGAGTGCTATACATCTTGCAAAGAATTTTGCCTTGCATTCTAAAACAAAACACATACAATTGAGATATCATTTTATTCAGTCAGTGTTGGAAGATGGACAGGTCAAGCTGGACAAGATACATACAGATGTCAATCCAGCGGATATGTTTACGAAGGCAGTGCCAAGGGAGAAGCTGAGCTCCTCTTCAGCCTTGGTTGGCCTTCAAGGTTGATTTCAAGTATAACATAGCAGCAAGGTCCAAAGTCCTTATTTCCAGTGGGAGCTGTAAGTGCACCAGTGTTGTCTAGGATCAGTCTCCAAGTGGGAGGTTGTGATGGTGTGGAGCCTGATCAGTCTCCAAGTGGGAGATTGTTGGTATGTGGTGACTGATCATGCTATACTATATAGCCCATGGTATACTATACACCCTGGCCCCCCGCCCTCGCTGGGGTATAATTCAGGGGTTTTTTGTGTCATTGTAACATTGCCACTTTCTTAAAACTTCTTATTTGCATGTGAAAATCATCATTCACTTAAGTGATCATCCATCCCTAAAGTTGTCTTTCATATCAGTTTCATCTCAGCGACAAGCGATGGGCCCTAGTTTCCCTTTTCATCGCCTATCACTAAAGTCCTTAAAAACTTTTGTTCCATTTAAGTAACAAGTGATGGGCTATGGTCTACCTTTACATCGTCTATCGCTAAAGTTCTTCAAACCTTCTATCTCACATCAGTGACAACCGATGGGTGTTGTGTTTTTTGTATCCTATCATCACTAAAATATTTTGAGACCTTTTCTAGTTTCAGTGATGAGTGATAGAAGTGGAAGGAAATGGTATGGTAGCCACATGTCTAGGTTTGATCCCGTCACTAGTTTTCTCATCGCAAAAAACATCTTCAACTTCAAGTTCATTATGGCAACATGTGATAGTTTGGATTATTTGAGTTGGTTCATTGCTTTGTCATGAATTATTTCCTATGTGCCCAGGGGAGCCTCTTGAGCCATTAAATCTCATGAAGTTACCAACCTTTGTTGCCTAGGTGAGGAATAATTTTATGCTAAGGTTAATTGATTGACTTTACAAAGCATTTGTATTCTTGAATTCACATGGTCTAAATCCTTCAGGGATTTTTTTGTGTCATTGTAACATGGTCAATTTCTTAAAACTTCTTATTTGCATGTGCAAATCTTCATTCACTTAAGTGATCGTCCATCCCTGATGTTTTCTTTGTTAGCGGTTTCATTTAAGTGACAAGCAATGGGCCCTAGTTTCCCTTTTTATTTCCTATAGCTAAAGTCCTTCAAACCTTTTGTTCCATTTTAGTGATGAGTGATGGGCTATGGTCTCCCTTTACATCGCCTATTGTTGAAGTTCTTCAAACCTTCTATCTCACTTCAGTGACAACCAATGGGTGTTGTACTATTTTATATCATAACATCGCTAAAATATTTCAAGACCTTTTCTAGTTTCAGAATTGAGTGATAGAAGTAAGTGGAAGGAAATGGTATGGTAGCCACATGTCTGAGTTTCATCCCATCACTATTTTTTCTCATTGTTGAAAACATCTTCAACTTCAATTTCATTACGGTGATGCATGATGGTTCAAATTATTTGAAGGCATTGCTTGGAAGTTTTCCTCACTAAAAAACTTAAGGAGCTCAATCACTCTTCTATGAATGGGAATAGAGAGCATAGTAACTTCTACAAACATTTGTATGATACCACCATAGCTCACAAAAATGTAAAAAAAAAGCAAAGTCATCAAATTTTGAAAGTCCAATTCAAGTGGTTGATGCTGCCACTAGTCATGAATAATGAGGGAGATACTATTGTGAATCTGGTGGTGACTATGGGTTTCTCTATTTTCTATTGCCTGTCACCAAAGGACCTTGAAATTCCCCTCATACCTCAACAATGGCACAATGGTTTGTGCTTCCCATTTCCCATCATCATAAATGGTCTCCCATGTCTCATTTCTTCAGTGATGTTCAATGATTCATTTTATTTTTTTCTCATTATTACATATTTATCTCCATTCTCTCATTGATTTTAGTGATGCATGATATGTTGGAGCTAGGGCATGGTGGGCCCATGTTGAGGGGTAAATTTTAAAGTTATGTTTGGTAATGTGTTAAAGTGTACCTATACACAAATGAAATTAGCATAGCATTACATTCGTCCACTCATTAAATCAAATTCACGTTCATCCATTCATCAGGTAAATCAAGTTCATTAATTTCAATCTCCTAAGGTCATTTATTTAAATTAAATAAATTAACTTTCTTTAATTTAAGCCTATCACCATCCTTTTAATTAAATAAATAAAACCTTTATTTAATTAAAACTGAAGTCACCTTTCATCTCCCTTTGATTTAATTTAAATCCAAATATCTAAGTCAAATGGGTCAATACATCTAACATCATCTAAGCTAATCTAATCCTGATTAACCTAATCTAATCACCCATCACATCCTTTAGCTTTTCCCACTTGCACCAATAAAGCATTTTAATTCATTTATAAATTCATCATTTTCCCTCAACATGGCATCTTTGAGGAATATTCCCTCAAATTTGAATTCAAAAACAAGTTGACATGTACATCCAACAAAGCATTTATGAGCCCTTACATGGCTCTTACATGTCTCTTGTAAAGGTCAAACTCAATATTTAACTCTCAAATTCAAATTTGAATCTCCCCCTCTTTGGCACATTGACCAAAATGTGCTCATTCCTCAACCTATCACAAGTTTACAAGTGGCCTCTTCTCATTGGTCAAATCTTTATCCCTTAGCATTTGACATTTTATAAATAGAAGGCTTCATTCTTCAAAAAAATCCTCCACAATCTTAGCATTTCATCTCCACAATCTCGTGCAAAGTCACACTTTTCAATTGAGAACTGATTTTTCCCACCTCATATCATCTTCAAAATAGTTTCATATCATCAATATCATGGAGCTTAGCAAAGGATTGGGAAAGGGCTTCTTTCCATAGAAGCACCAATCCAATATGGGATAGAATTTGACTCTTATTTTCTTATGATTTCACTTAGTCTATTTTGATAACTTACTTTGTTTGCATAAATAACATGATCAATTATTTCATAGGGATGCTATATTTGGTTTGCTTGATTTAACTAATGGTACTCATGTTTTTTTGTTTTTGATCCAAATGTAGATTTAGCATCCACATAATGGTGCTAGAAGGAGGGATTCTCTAATCAAACCGAAGTGCCTTCTCAGGGCTCGCAAGACAACCACCATCTGATCATGTCTCAATGAAAAAGCAATGCCGATCTTACAGTCAATGACGGGAAAGCATGATAACTTCATTTGGAAAGCATGATAATTTCTCCAAGTCTTTCATACGTTGGGCTTTACAGTTGTTAAGTATACAAAGATGCAAGGTTAGCAAGAATTCCTCGGTTTGCTGCCAAGTCTTTTTTACTTTCTAGAATAGTTTTTTTGTGCCTTTGTCCTTGACACAGGAATTGAAGCTATTGGAGGACCTGATTCACCTGATGCATGACATCATTCTGGAGGCTGTGTGATTATCAATACTGACCCTTTTTTACTGAAGATAACCATACTGCATCAGGAAAATCTGACCCCTATAATAGCAATGGAGGAAGCAAAAATGATGAATCTATGCATTTCCCAAATCCTAGGCCAATTTTAGTTGCTTGAAAGTGTCTAAATCCCCTGCATAAATCCATTTTACATGTACCCTACAATCATGGCTCTCCCTGTGATCACATTTTCTCTGAGGCATTCTATCAAATGATTCATGTGCATGGTCTGCGTGTCCTCACCTTGCATATATGTTTATTAGGGAAGTTGTGACCCCAACATTTGAAAGATAAAACTTATCACCCCAAAGTGTCACTATCTTTTGCAGCCAAAACTGAGACTCAAGAGGTTCATTCAAGTTATCAATAGCAAAACCTATGTTTCCAGCTATTTCTATAGAGCTTGACTGCTTATTCCTATCAACAATCTCCTGGACAATTTCGCTTGCTTCAGCCAAGTGTAAATAGTTGCTACCCAAAGTACTAGAGTGATGTCCTCCATCTATATGGCGCCAACAGATTGCAATGTTGGACAAGCATGACATAATTTGTGGAGAATCCTGAGGCAAGAAATGACGATACCAGGAAAGGTTTGATAACTTGGCTTTATGCCGGCCAATTACATTTTCGAGTCATTGGTACACATTAGCTTGAAAGTTTCTTTATTTCGGTGGTTTTTGAATAACAAGATTATAAATTAGTGTTGAATCTAATTGTTATTTCAAATTCACTAGTTTTTGCTCGATAAATCTGCATTAGCCTTTAATGACCACTTCAAGTTTTGCAGGTATAGCTGCTATCCAATATCTATCACATTTAAAGCAATAGACTAGCATTTAAGGCATTGTTGCAACAACAAAGTAAATATTTATTAGAGCCAACAATTTTTCCTTTATCTGATTTCTATAAGATTTTTCCTTTATTGTTGCTATTTGGTTTTTTTGATCTCCTACAAGTAGAGAAAGGATGCCATACATAGAGAGTGAATTATTTTTTTAATGCTACATCTTTCACATGATTTGAATTCAAATTTCATTTGGGGAATGCTAAAAACTATCTTTATTTGAGTAATTGTGTTTTGATTTTTAATACTAAATATTTCAAATGATTCCTTGCAATAAATCTCATTTCTAAGATTTTAGCTTTGTAATGTTTGTAGGTTGGCATCAAGAAATGACGATGGTTGCTCTCACGTAGGAATTAAATAATGATAGACTTGAATTACAAAGTGGGGACTTGAACTTGGAAAAAGCATTTTTTAATGCTTATTGCAATAACTTGAGGCATTCATTTCCTAATTTCATTTTCTGTTTTAGGACAACTTGCTTACAATTTGGATTTAAAATCAATCACTGTCTTGATCTTTTCAAAGTTGGTCTAAAACTTTAACCCTAGAAATTTACTAGTCTTTACTTTTGGGCTAAAATGTGAACAAACAAACTTCACATTTAGCTTGGTTCTTTTAAAATGAATTCATCATTACTTTGAGGCTAAAATGAACAAGTGCTCTTGTGCTTTTGTAATCTTTTTTGTAAAGTAATTCCACTTAAAAAGACATTCTTCTCTCACGCTTCATGACAATCTTGAGAATCAAAAGTCTTTTTGGTGACATAAAAGTTGCATAAAAGATTACTTCCACACTTCATTTTGGTAACTAAAATTGAACAAAACACTTTTCAAGTGTGAGTAAACCTATTGTATGTGTTCTCCTTTCTTTTCTAAACGAAGGTTGATCGAACTATGAATATGTTTATTCTCTTTTGTCTATCTTAGAGGGCTTGCCTTAAGGAAAAAGTAGTCACCCAAAGGAATGACTCAACTGGTAACACTCTAAAGCCAAGAGTATTTCCAACCTGGATATAAATGTGGGTATTGGAGTAAACACCCGTATCACGTGGTTGGCTCTAATGAGATGGATTTGAAAAGGGACTCTCGTCATATGGGTCAATATCCACAAACAGAAAGTCCAAACAAAAACCTTTTTTTGTAGTGACCAATTGATCCATTCAATGAGTTTATCAAAGTGGTGCATTGGAACTTAGATTCCAAGAAGTTACTTGTCATGTCTGATCTTGGTTAAAGTATATAGGTTAAGACTTCATTCTGAACATACCTTTATACTCTGTCCTTGGTTGCATGTAAAATCATCTCTTCTAGTACAAAAGGCATGAGGCAAGCCCACCAAGAAAAATGTACCAATTGAGCTAGCATGTTATATTGCTTGTGAGTCAGTTTGAAAACACAGTGCTTTGATCGAAAACATTGGAAACCAACATTCAACATGAGCATCAAATCTCCAACCCTTTCGGAGAAGCAAATATCCTTGAACGAATTAACATGCTATTGCTTTCCCTTATGATTTTATCCTTAGAGGCTTCTAAGCATTTGTATTTCATCTCAATTTGCTCCTACTAAGGTTAACAATAGGTAACTCTTGCCTCAAATTTCCTTGGTTTCTGCATAATACGCTTTGTGGGATAAGGGAAAAGTTCAGACATTAGACATCTAGATTAAAAATCTAATCAAGAGTGTTTTTGTGGTAAAAAAAATCCATTAAGGAAATATTACATCAATTGGACCCCACATATGTGCTTGGCATCTTTTAGTTGTATGGTTTTCATGCAAACATTGATCTTTTGATTTTGAATTACTTTTAGAGAAAGGCATGTTCTTCACTATCTTGGTTTTAGAAACAAGTCCTTCCTAGGTTCATTTAGGATCAAATCAAACATTTTACCCATCCCAAACATTTATCATCCCATCCCACCAAACAACTTTAGAGCTTTAGAAACATCATTCTAGACTTGGGTAAATCATCAAAATCAAAATCACCTTGTTTAGTTAGGAGTATGGGAATGCATCCTTTCTCATACCTCTAGTTAAATTAGCACCCCTTTGAACAAGTTCATCCTAAGATAACATCTAAAATCTTAGGGTTTACAAGTTCATTATCCAAATCAAACCAATCAAAATCAAACCCTAACTCTAGCATTGATCCAAGGTTCCTAAAAAGTTTGACACCCATATCATTCACCCCTTTCATCATTCATCTCATCATTAGTCCTAAATACCCTAGAGGTCACTTTTATAACAAGGTGAAAACACAAGAGGAACATGGAATATAAACTTGATCCATACATCCTAAGTAATCCAAGTCAACCAAACTATCACCAATCACTCCATCCAAATCAATCGACCCAACACCAACCAAGCTATCACATCAAATCCTTTGAATATACCATCAACATTGCACCGACAGATGGTATTCAATCAAACAACAATGTTGATCCCAACAAATCAAAACATGGTCTCCCAAAGACCTATCACCTCGGTCATTCAAACCATCCCTATCACTTCAATCATCCCAACCACCACTCCCATACCTATAACATCTCAACCCCTCACTATCATGATCACTCCAAATGCATCTCAATGACTTGTCACTACATCCAACACAATTCTCAATTCACCACCACTACCACCAAAACCAAATGCAACAAGACAATATGAAATTGTGATAAAAGATCACCAGGCCTACCAAAAGGCCATCCAATAATATCTAGCCACACAACAAGCAACACAAGCTCAGCAAGTGCAACAAGCCTGTCAAGCTTCCCAAGCCTCTCAAGCTACCCAACAAACGCAATCACAAATGCAAAAAATGATAGCTATTGGGGATAACGATGAACATTCAACCACTGGTGATAGCATTGACAATATCCCCACCACAATGATGAAAGAAATGATCAAGATCTATCCATTAAAGAGCACATTGAAGATGTCTCTATGTCGTTTGAAGATAAAATCAACATAGGTCAAGAGTCACTTTTCAATCATGATCAAAATCCACCAATAATACTCGACAATGATCCAATTCAAGAAATGTCAACATCATTTGACCCTATGGTTGAAGACATTGGATATCCCTCCACCATAATTGTTGAAAATAATGTTCAAGATCTATCCATCAAAGAGCACATTGAAGATGTTTTTACCCCACCTGATGATCAACTCACCATACATCAAGATCCACTTTTTAGTGATCTATTTCAAGGAGTGTTAGGATTATTTGATCCTATTGACATAATGCATGATCCATCGACCAATGATCATGTTGAAAATGTCCATACATCACCTAATGAGTTAGAGAACATATCTCAAGAATTTATTGCAAAGCATGATCAACATCTTTCACCAAAGTCTGGCAATGGTCCTTTCCAAGACATGTTGACATCCTTTGACCTCATGGTTACAGATACTGAAGGAACACTGAACTTGGCAATTGAAGATATTGAACTACTTACCATGTCTAATGACGACATCCAAGAACCCTTTATAAGCAATCCATCCTTTGAAATTGACCCATATCAAGAAATTGATCCAAAGCATGTCAAAAGCAACTCTAAAATTATTCAAGATCAAGAATTCATATCTCCAAGATACTATAATGATCTAATGTACACTCTCCTATCTATACAAGATGCAAATACTCATCCATCTACCCATGAGATGCTTTCTATAGATTCACACATAGATGATCTTCATTCAGAACAAGATTCCTTTACTCCTGACATTATTGTACACAGAAAGAGTGGGTTATTGATTCCTACAATCAGACTAAGTTGTCAACATCAAGATCAAATATATCCCAAATTCATACTAAGGACATTAGGTATGTGAATATCCACCGTTAATCTTCATCCACCCATCACCCCATCCATGAATTGGGACCAATGCCAAAAGAAAGAATTGAATCAACGTACGAAGAACGTTATCAAATAAAAAGAAGCTGGAAAGCATAATAGAAAAATCAAAAACAAATGGATGCCAAAAAATACAAAGAAAGATCATTCCTATCAAACTCCATCAGTCAAAGAAACTATGGGGTAAAATAATAAAGGGAAAATTATCCATCAAAGATGTCCACAAAAGAAAAAGCAGTATTTTCAAGTGATGTACAAAGTGTATCAAGCAGTTGGTCCTAATTCCATGCACACTTTCATATCCACCCATCATTGCTCATCTTCCCAAGTTTGGAGAATCAAAGGTTCCAAACTATCAACCAATCCATCTCCTATCCCTAAATACACTCCATCCATGCCTCCATGTATGATATCTAATTCTCAGATTGACCATGTGTTGGCAATGACCCTTCATCATAAGGATTTAGAAGGCACTCTATTACGATGTGCGCACAAAGACAAAGTCAACTCCAGCACCAACGAAATAGATAAGGAATCTCAAAAGTTGCATTCAAGTGCACGTATCTTAGCAAAGCAGCTTCTTCAAGCAAGATATCAATGGCACATTATGATAGGGGCATCTACATCAACAACACCTTGTGATTTAGTATGAGCTTAAAATCTATTAGAAAAATAAAAAAAATATCAAAAAAATGAAAGTCCAAAAAAATCAGAAAAGGATTGAAAATAGTAAGGAGAAAAATCATCCTCTAGTGAAAACCGCATGGGTGGTGCTTTGGGGAAGTACCATGATGAAAACCTAGAAAATAGGCATCATGTGTAGAATCGAGCATCTATGTGCACCAGTTCAGGTGGAAGCATCTCATCCCATCCATAATAAAATCCAGCATCCCGTCCCATCCATAATAAAGCCAACATTCCATCTATCTTATCCATAATAAATCCATTCATCCATGGACCATTTATCCAATCCATCTACATCCATAGTCCAAGTTATCTTGATCTTAAAAAAATTTGGCGGACATTTTACGCTTGCTCATGATAAACATCTTGACAAGGGTCATTTTCATTGATCCTATCCTACCCAGTAGTATCCAAGCCATGAAACATTATCCAATGAGCATTCCTCTGTTCAAACACCTTATCTTATCACAAGATAATCCTTGGCATCCTTTGTGTTCTTACCATATCCATCCAACCATACACCTATCCAAGCATCCACCCATCGCATTCTAGACATTTCTAGACACTAGGGGCAGATATTTACATCTTGCTTCAGGGAATAAATCTTGATCTATATCCTCCAACTTATGTGCTGATTGAAACATTGGAAAACATAAAATCAAATTGGTCAAACCACTTGTGAGAAAAATTCCAAATCACTAGCCCATGACATAGTTTGACAAGAAGATGCTCCTTATTGATCAAGCTTCATCGAACACCGAACATCAATCAAAACAATCAATCTTAGTCGCATCTAATTTGGACATCAAAGTCACATCAAATCATTCAAAATTTTTTTGTTCCAAATCAAGCTTCAAAATCCTGATAAATCAAATCCAATCAAAAATCATCATCTCAGGATATCCTTGTGTTGCTTAACACTATCCCTGCATTGTTGTGTATCCTCAACAATGTTATCATCATCATCAATCCATCAATTTGATCAGTCAAACTTAGCTTGGTTTTCAAAAAAATCCTAAAATAGAGCACTGATATCATCACACATATCCATATCCAAATCATCAAAATCATGCAAAAAATCCAAAAACACTCAAAAAGTCAGAAAATGACAAAAACATTAGAATCCAAACTACATCGTCTCTGAGCTTAAACGTAGGAAAGGTTAATCTTTGATCAAACCTCGAGACATCAAAATCCAAAAAAATCCATAAAATCTTAGAAAACCCCAAAACATTTGAAAAATCAAAAAATTAAAACATTTGTAAAATCTTGAAAATACCAAAAACAGCCTCAAAACATTCCAAACAATGTCAAAAACATCCAAATATTTAAAAAAGTCCATTTGTCTCATCTCGCTTTCACTCAAAATAATCAATCATCCATAATAAACTGATCATCACCTTCATCCTTTAGCAACACAAACAGAAACAATCACAACAGTCAGCAAAAATCAAACTCCAAATGCAAAAATCAAAATCGAAACAGCAAACTTTTAAATGCAAAATCAAACTGTTGATCATTTTCAAACATGTCAGTCAACCTTATATCAACAGCCTATCAATAAACTTATGAACCCATCATAATCCTATACAATGCATGTCCTAGGATATATTGTTTCGATAATGGGAATCATTTTGGATATCACTTTGGATTCTTATCCTATCAAAACAAATCCCTTTAGCTAGAGATATGAAGCACATTGACTTGTTTGTGTACTTGATATTTTCTTTTCATTTATCTTATTACACTCATTCCAAGGACCTCTCGATGATATCCGAATGAAGGATTTAGAGAGATAGGAATGGGGCAATGATCATTATCTTTTTTTCTTCTTTGCTTGTTGGACGTTCTTGTAATATAACTTGGTGAATACTTGTTTTGTTAGGTATGTCCTAGCAAGGTTTCCGTATGTCAAGTGTGAACAAGAATACTCCTATTTGTTTGTCGAGTCAAAGTCCATCGCACTAGGTACAATGCCATCTTGATTCTTTATACCTTGATGCATCATGCTTACGTGTGTTATCAAACATTAGGTAAGTAGCCCTTTTTAAAATCCCAATCCTTGATAAGAAAATCATCATCATCTATCATCATCATCATCCCTAATAAAGTCTCGTCAGATCATGGACTTGTTGGATCCTCTTGTCATCATCTCATTTCTTCTTTCTTCTCTCCATGCTAACATTACATCACCAATGCATCCATCAAGCATCCATCCTGCATCCAAAAACCGCCATCATACCACATATCATTCATATCATACATAATAGGAAACGCTGATCATTTCACATGCATTACATTTGCATCATCATCATAATATAGATTTGTTAGTCTAAGCATCTGCATAAAACATCTAATGCATAATCATATAGGAATTATTGCATCATCCATCTCATTTGCATCATCATCATAACCATCCATTTTGAACCTCTTTATCGCGAGATCGACCCTCAAATCAAATCTTTTGCTCAATCACTCAAGGGGGAAATGTACCAATGTACTTCTTTCCGCTAGGGCATTCAAAAAAAAAAATTATTTGATTTTTTATCATTACAAGTTTATTCTTTGAACCAATGTAGCAAGTACATTGCTTCAAAGAGGGGCAAAGTGTAGACACATGAAATTAGCATAGCATCACATTCATCCACTCATTAAATCAAATTCACGTTCATCCATTCATCAGGTAAAACAAGTTCATTAATTTCAATCTCCTAAGGTCATTTATTTAAATTAAATAAATTAACTTTATTTAATTTAAGCCTATCATCATCCTTTTAATTGAATAAATCAGACCTTTATTTAATTAAAACTGAAATCACCTTTCATCTCCCTTTGATTTAATTTAAATCCAAATATCTAAGTCAAATGGGTCAAAACATTTAACATCATCTAAGCTAATCTAATCCTGATTAACCTAATCTAATCACCCATCACATCCTCTAGCTTTTCCCACTTGCACCAAAAAAAAATTTTAATACATTTATAAATTCATCATTTTCCCTCAACATGGCATCTTTGAGGAATATTCCCTCAAATTTGAATTAAAAAACAAGTTGACATGTACATCCAACAAAGCATTTATGAGCCCTTACATGGCTCTTACATGTCTCTTGCAAAGGTCAAACTCAACATTTAACTCTCAAATTCAAATTTAAATCTCCCCCTCTTTGGCACATTGACCAAAATATGCTCATTCCTCAACCTAACTTCTTTCCTTCACTTTCATGTTAGTTTGATGATGCTATTGTTCCCCCTACATTTGCTCAACAATTTCATAAGGAGAGTGATTATCTCATTTATTCAATGTTGACAGATTTCTCTATATTTGTCAATCTTTGATAAATGTAAGGTTTTACCTCTCACAGTACCTAACTTCTTGATTTTACCCGAGTAAAGCCTTCACAAATAAATATTTTTACCTGAGTAAATCCTTCACAAATAAATAGTTTTTTGCTATGATAAAATAGAAGTTGTGTGTGCTAGGAAAAAGAATAGTGAATACACAGGTAAAAGGGATTTTTAAAGCCGAGGGTGAAGAATGAAGGCTTTTCTTTTAGCTATGGTAAAAACTAATTTCCATATACAGGGTAAGCTAAAAGAGAATAAAGGCTTTTCATGGTAAAAAATTAGATGTTTAAGTGGAGACAAACTGAAGAGAGGGAAAATGGAGAGTAATGAAGCATTTTCTAAATGAAATTGTATTGTAGATCAATGAAAGATGAAGGATCTACAAATTGATTTTAGGGCTTCTTCTTCTTACTCTTCCTTTTCATTTGGGGATGGGGTTATACTTTCTCCAGGTTGAGAAGTTATTGTAATTTCTATACAAAGTTATCTCTAGGTTAGGAGTTCTTTAAATTTCAAAGTTCTAATGGTGTAATTCATTTCTATTAATGGCAAGCAAATCAATTTGTAAATCATGAATAATGTCATATTGTAATGTCTCCAGAATGTATGCATTATATTTTTAATCAAATTAATCAAGGATTATAATAGTTTTTGTTACACATTTACTCCAATAAATGTTTAGATTGATGAATTTTTTTTCAAAGAATAGATTAAATGTTCTTTTAGTCAAGTGTTGAATATATTGTGTTGCATTTAGGATCTATAAGAATGTTGCAAGTATGTCCTAAAGAGACTTCATTATTGTAATGCAATAATGGTTTAAATGGTCACTAATTTTATGTTCAGGCTATTACCAGATAGGTTATTTCACCTTGAGTCTATTATGGACAAGGCACTATTCTAGTGTGTTTTCTATGTGAAAACCATGGATGGAATCACCAATCAAATTTATAAACAAATTTTCAAGATGAATTGCAATTTTTGTTACCTTATGTTAAGTTTATCTATTCTTATGCTCCAAATGTTGAGTGTTGTTAAGGAGTAGCTAGCTTCTTCAATACATTTCATTTATTGAGCTATTGTATGAAATTTATCCATTGTGTGCAATGTACATGGCCATTTGATTGCATAAATTCATAAAAGCATCGAGTAGGATTACCCTCCTAGATTTAATAGAGCCTAAAGTGCAGGGGAGAAAAGTGTAAAATCCATCTCCCGTTAGTTGGCCACTAATATTGAAGTTCTTGAGTGTAAGGACTATCTATCCTTTAGAGGATTTTCAAGGTTTAGCTGGAAAAAAACACCAACATGTATAACCTTTGCAACATACCTATAATTTTCTTCTAACTTGACCCAATGTACTCCATCCATAGTTCATGTGTATGCATTATGCATTTGTCTTTTTATGCATACACAACTTCTCACAATGATTTGTTAAACCACAAATAGGACAAGGATTTATATTCCAACACTTTTCAATTGTATATCCATTCCTATGATAACGAACACACTACATATAGTGTATTTTTTGAACATACTCTTTAGAATCTATAACACCATTCCTTTTTCCTAAAACATATTCCAAACTTTCATACTTTGGCCTCCTAACTGATTCAATTGGTTATGTAATCCATTGTGCATGTTTACCCAATCCTTTACCTGTATAACCCATCTTTGCATAATTTTGAAACAAACACTTTTCTTAGTAGAACTAAAAGATTTTTCACATTCAAGCATACGATAATGTTCATCTTCATGCTTTTAATCAAAAATAACTTGATTTATATTACACAAACTAGTTGTTTGATTAAAAAAAAAAAAACATAAATTTTCTATGTTACAAGAAATATCACAAGCCAAAGGTTTTGATTTTAGTTTATTGTTTTGTTCCTTCAAACAAAATATCTCATCATTTTGTAGTCTAATGTTCTGTTCTAACCCTTTCAATTGTTTTTTATTTCTTATTCTTAGTTTGGATTTCTACAAACAATTTCAATTTAGCTAAAAATTCATCATTTTTTGTTTGGATATCCAACAATTCATCTCTATGATTAATAAGTTCACACAAATGTTCATGCTTTTTCTTTTGGACTTCCTTAATATCTACTATCAATAGAGAATTAGATTTTTTAACTTCCCATAATTCCGCTTGTAAAATAGAATCAGAGTGTTTAATTCCAATAATTCTTCTTTTAAAATAGAATACTCATTTTTAATCCTTTTGCCAATTTTTCCCATTTTATAGACAACATACCCTTACTAACAATTCCCCCCTTATATCTCCCTTACCAAACACTTTCCAAGTTACAAATCTCTACAAACTTCTAAAAACACACTTACTCTTGCAAATTCAATGCTGAATACAGATTCCAATTACCAATAAACAACAAAAAGAAACTTGTTTCTCCTTATACCAACATTACCAAATGCTTAAAATGCATAAGATTGAAAGTGAACGAATTCATAACAACTTGAACCAAAAGACTATTTTCTGCTTTCCATTTTGCCATATATCGTTTTGATTCACTCCATCATCGCAGACTCCACTACATATTCAACCCATGCTACAATACCTACAACACTTCAAATGCATTCAAAAAATTCCCAACCATTAGAGAGCAGTGTTAGAAATAGATGTAACGCTGCACTCAATCAGCAGAACTTCATTTCGATGTTTGTAGGAAATATTATTCTTCCAAACAAATTACAACATAAAAGTACAAATCTTTTCCTCAATCTTGCACAAAACACAAACAAAAACTGTACACTTGAGAATAACAAACTTCTACATACTTCTCCTATGCAACAAAATACTGATATCACAGTCCTTTCCAACAGATTTAAGATTCCAAGATCACACATTATAAAATGTAACCCTCCATATCTTAGATTTCCGGTTAAGATCTTTATGACCGACCCTTCAATAAGAAGAAAACAAACCAACCAACATCCTTGTATTTTCATACTTCCAAACTGTAATGTAAAAAATCAAATAAAATTTACCATTGCTTGTGGCTGCAACAATTCTAATTTCCACTCCTTCAATTTTGATCCAAATATCTTCAAACTACACGTAACGGACAGTCTCCAGCTGACAGTCTACAGCATTTCCTTTTATTGACCCTTAAAAATGGCACTTCCTTCCTTCTATTATTTCCTTATTCTTATTTCCTTATTCTGAAAATACTGTGAATAAACTTCTTCTCTCCATACAAATTTTAACGCGCAGGCACAATTTTTAAAAAAAATATCAAACAAGCAAAACAAAGTCTAATGATGATCTACAGATTATCTACACGCAATAGAAACTCCCTTAAAACACTTCTGTGACTCTTTTATTTCATACCAATTTCTAGAATACAATAATTAAACTCATATCCATTCCTTCCTTGCAGTTATGCCTACTTCCACATACTCTTGCATTCATTCATCTTTCAAACAATAATTTCAAATCATGATCAATATATCTTGTACCAACGAGTAAATTACCACAAAAAAAATGTATTCCGTTGATTTTTCTGTTTTCCACGCAGGCTTTAGTTATGGTAGATCTCAAGAGGCTAGGAAAATATAATGCATTAAAAAAAACTCCTTTTGTCTCTGCCAGCTGGACTCTCACATTTACCACCAATCAGCGACAACATACAGTCATCCGCTCCTCAGACTGGATTCTCCAAATCCTACCATGTCAACGAACCTTGTGTTTCTCCTGACGCTCTGATATCAAATGAAAGCATTGCAGATTACAAACATAAAAAGGTAATACAAAACATATAAATTTACATCGGAAAACTCAATTCACTTTGATCGTTCATACAAATGTATATAACTGTTGTCACCCATAAATAGCTGTTTTATTAACTACGATGATTACACAATGTTTATTATCAAACAATGCGTACACCCCAACCGTACACACAGCTGAATTCGATTGTGATGGTACTTAAGAGCGTAAGAATTATTCTGCGGTTTTTGAAAATGACTGCTACACATGCATTATTATTTTTATAATAATTATATGTGTCAAGTGATTAGGGGAGAGGACTGTTCCTTGAACATGTAATGATGTGATAGTATTTATTGATTTAATTAAATATTTTTAATAGTAGAACATTATTAATTGTGATTTGAAAGTTCTGTGCTGATATGATAAATCATAATTGAATGAAATATATGATTTAGATTTAAAAAGCAACAAATTATGTGATCTCAAATCAGCACACAAACAAAACATGAATTAATGCACGACTATTGTTCTATCCTTTTTGAGATCTTATTATGTAAGCTACTGTAAAAACACTGTGATTTTAAATTGCCATATATTATTTTGAGAAATACAAAATTAGAATGCTCAACTATTAAATAGGTCATCTCCCATATAAATACATTTTCAAACAATACAAGATATTTTAATATTTGAACGTTAATTTTTTTAAATTGAAAAGGATCTACTAATCAAACACTCTCTATATGCTAGTTCAATAAGTTTATGTGATGCAATGTAAACGAATCAAATTTTACAATAACCGATAGCATGTGCCAGAACTACACTTCTCATTTCTAATACCTAATCACTTGCAGTAATAAATTTAAAATTTAGGAAAAAGTAATGATAATCCATCATGCTTGATTTTTATTTTTTATGACTTGTTCTAGAGACTCTTTAAATGCTAGTTTTGGGAGTATGTCTAAAATTGAAGCTTAGGTAAGCAATAACCCTCTAAAATTCTACAGGCAAATCAATGATGGGCTCATCAAGCACCAATGGGTTTCATTATCTTCTTACAATTGCTGTTTTTGTGGATACAATTTTAAAGATTTTGCTATTTTCTGGGGATAAAAATTTAAAAGATCTTTAACACACAGACGAAACTACCACATACAGAGAAGGATTAATTATTGCTAGAGACTTGGCAGCTTTGACATTAGCATACACTGTTGATTTATAATTTGAAAACTAGGCAGCATTCAATTTTTTCAGACCATCACTTGTAAAGGATATTTCAAAGCGTAAATATTCTGTCCTGTCACACTTGAATATTTCTGAAACCCGACATTATATTTAAAAAGCTTCCCTCAAAAGTAAAATGTGCTTCAAATGTGTGGTTCGAGTTCAGAGCAGTACCATATCATCTAAGATTCTAGCCAATCATTATACAGACTTGAACATCAGCTCAAAGAAAATTTAACCCCTAAAAAATAAATAAACAATATATAGCTGCTGGTTGGTTGATCCTAACATCAACAGGATCATATTTGCCTGTAGGTACAGGTAATATTTGGAATTCAAAATTAATTAATTGTCAACACATTGAAGCCTTGTGCAAATATCAGCTGGACAGGACAAGGTTTTAACTGCATAAAAGGCCCAAAGAGTGATTTAATAATCCCCAAAGATTTTCTGTCAATTCAGAAAACTTGAAACAGCATAGCATTACACAGAACTTTAAGAAGTTTATACCATGGTTAAACCATGAGAGCTTACATTATCTCTATCAGTGTGCCCAAATATAGATTTTTAACATGATTCTTTAATCAACAATAAATTTATGTTATATTGTCATCAAATGCTGTACATGGTTGCCTAGAAACTAAGGCTGCATGGTTACTTTAAAAAGTGCTACATAAATATATTGGATGCATTTACTTGGTTAATATTTCTTTATATTAATTTGCACCAGGGGCCAAACGCATACTGCAAATGCAACGTTCTTATATGCCATTCACTTGTAACACAAAAATCATTAACACTCGAGTACAATTGAATACTAAAAAAGAGTGACAATGCAGGGAAAAAGAGCTAAACAAATGGAAATTTCTGGAAAGGGCCTCTTAGTCTCCTAGTTCTTTCTTGCAAATAAGGGATCTTGTACATAATTTATATTAATTGTACATAATTTATATTAATTGAAACAGCTATTTCAACCCCAAACCTTAAAGCGTGTGGTAAACACGCAATGATAAGCTATGAAATTTAAGCTAAACAAGACAGTGGAGTTCAATATAGATGGAGTTCATTCTATCCTATATTGGAGTAGGAATGAAGTGAGGTCTATTTATTTTTTGTTTGACTTATTATTTTCAAAATCAATTACAAATCACGTTGCAAACAATTATTTTTTCCTATGAAAAGTACGCTTGTTCAAAGATTATACTTCTGAAAAATAAGGGTTGCACTAAAAAGGAGGAAAGCTAACCGTGTAGCAATTGTAATATTACTGCCTATAAAGGCATGAATGGTAAACTACTATTTAGCGAGAAAATTAATAATCAAACCTGGAACAAAACAAAATGCTTGAACAGTCCGGAATAATACTTGCTCATGGAGCCACAGATTGCATTAAATATTTAATTAGCCAATTTGATAATCAAAGCTGAGTCTATTGGCAGCACTTGTTGAATATGAACAAAATCTGCATGATTGCATCAAATATTTAATTAGCCTATTTGATAATCAAAGCTGAGTCTATTGGCAGCACTAGTTGAATATGAACAAAATCTGTTGCTTGTTTGCAAAAAGAAAAGTGCATTTAATGTCCACAAACTTACAGTCCGGATGTACTTAACACTACCTACTACTGGTACGGTATGAGTCCTTGTTTAAGTTGTTGTGATTTGACTACTCGGAGAACTGCTGGTTTCAACCAGCACACATTGAGCCTCAAGTCGAAAGTATTCACACCTCTTTTCTATAGGGCTCTTTTTCTTGTATACCATGTGTTGGAGGTAAATTAATTATTGTAAGGCTGTCGGCACAGACCAACGAACAGTCTCTCCAGAACCATCCAGGATAGTCCATACACGACCACGTGCTGCCACCTTCCCCATCCAGAACCTTCACGTTGAGTCTATTTCACCCGTCCTCATTAAATACTGCAACTAGCAACAATCTACAGTGAAGGAAGAATTTAATATGTATTTGCCTATAAATTGTAAGTAATGAGAAAAACTCTACAGAGCTCAATTCAGAGTTTTACTCTGTTTTGTTCTTCTCCTCTGCTCCATGTTTCTTTTCACCATGCTTTTGATAAGGCTGTCATAAAAAACAAATTAATATAAACTCAATATAAACATTTTGTATATATAGTTATAAGTAAAACACTAATTTTGTTATTTACATACTAGTTTTTCGTCCTCATAGCCAGTTCTGTTCGGCCTTGGTGCATTAGGATCCTTCCTAGTCATTAGCTTCTTTTTCCGCCTACGTTCAATGTGATGTTCCGCACAGAGGCTTTGAGCTCATTCCCCATGCTATTCATAAAGGGAGGTACAGTTGCATGCTGAATAAAAATGAAAGCACTGCCAGATGAATGTGATGGCTGGAAGAATTATCCAAAAAAAGTATATAAGATTAATGGTAGTAGAAACACAATCTAGAAATCTATATTTTGCTTGAAAATTTTCCAGATCAAACAGCCCCTGAAAGTACTGGGTATTATACTATTTAGTCTGGTATTACTGCTCGATCTATTTGAAATCTGACCCAAAAAAAAATAGTATTCTCAACACATCAAAGGAGATTATTAGACAAATATATCGGAATAGAGCATAACAAAACCCTGGGATCTCAGAGAAAGTAAATACATAATAAAAAGTAAAAGCATGGAAAAGAAACATAGAAGTAGTACAGTTTCTCTCTGTCTTGTACGGCGTCCTTTTATCTCTATCATTGATGACGAGGGAGAATGTTGTAGGGTCGTGTGGGATTTGGACCAGGACTCCAATGACTCAACCGGATCCTCAATCTAAAGGGCCTAACTCTGCGCCCGTCGAAGACTGCCTGGGCTCGCTTTGCATCTGCCGCATGAAAGAAAGTTATAAACCTAACCCATGCTTATTTCGGCTGATCGCCACTTCTTTTACTGCCCCTATACAAACTTCTTTTACTGCCCCTATACAAACATTCTGTAAGAAACAATAAACTACATCTATTTCATATGTTAGTTTGATCAACAAAAATAAACCGAAAAAAAAAAATCTACATGCCATATGCTTTGAATATGTCTCGCAAAAGGTTGTTCAATACTGTGGCATCAACATTGAAAGCTATTATGGACGTTTCAATGTTGATGCCACAGTATCGAACAACCTTTTGCGAGACATATTCGAAGCATATGACATGTAGATTTTATTTTTTTCGGTTTATCTTTGTTGATCAAACTGACATATCAAATAGATGTAGTTTATTGTTTCTTACAGAATGTCTCTTTTTTGTATAGGGGCAATAAAAGAAGTGGCGATCAGCCCGAATAAGCATGGGGTTAGGTTTATAACTTTCTTTCATGCGGCAGATGCAAAGCGAGCCCAGGCAGGCTTGGACGGGTGCAGAGTTGGGCACTTTAGATTAAAGATCCGTTTAAGTCATTGGAGTCCTGGTCCAAATCCCACACGACTCTACAACATTCCCCCTCGTCATCAACGATAGAGAGAAAAGGATGCCGTACAACGCAGAGAGAAAATGTACTACTTCTATGTTTCTTTTCCATGCTTTTACTTTTTATTATGTATTTACTTTCTCTCAGATCCCAGGGTTTTGTTATGCTCTATAAGGATATATTTGTCTAATAATCTCCTTTGATCTATTGACAATACTAGTTTTTTTGGTCAAATCTCAAATAGATCCAGCAGTAATACTAGACTAAATAGTCTAATACCCAGTACTTTTGGGAGCTGTTTGATCTGGAAAGTTTTCAAGGAAAATAGAGATTTCTAGATTGTGTTTCTACTATCATTAATCTTATATACTTTCTTTGGATAATTCTTCCAGCCATCACATTCATCTGGCAGTACTTTCATTTGTATTCTGGAAGGAGGAATATGGTACAAAACACCCCTCATTTTCCTTGTCCCAACTGTCATACTGACTAGGTAACCATGCTCAAATTTTCCATAAATACAATCAGTAACAACACTTCCAATAGATGATGCTGGGTCAACTGCATCAAAGTTGTATTTATGATTAAATTTATTAATATGCACAAATGTTTACAGTAGTAATACAAAGGTCAGTCCCTAATAAATGAATTATTTAAAATATTGGTTACAAGCAAGGACCTCCAAGTGCTTGGGCAGAATCAATCTTCTGCTTTTTCATATCTACTACAGGACCCTCCGAAGGTGAATGTGTGTATTCTGTCTCTGACAGCGAATGGGAAGCTGGAGGTACCGAAGGGAGTGAAACAGCTTATACAACAGAAAGTATTCAATTATGTGAGAAAAACACAATCTTAATGTGAACATTGCACAGTTTGAAATAACAATTAAATATAGTTTTATCTAGATACCTGGTGATGGCACTAGAGGACCCTTATGCTGAAAGAAGTAAACCTGCACATACTGGTGAAGCAGATAAAAATAATCCTTTAGTAAAACAAACGAGGCACTCGTAATTGTCGGAGGAAAGTTGAACACCAAAGTGATCTCTTTCCATTTTCTTTTTTTAGTGATAGAGCAAGTCTCAACTATAAGCTTTAAACTCTGATCAAAATGCAATTGCCAAATTACCAAGTAATAGCTCTGTCCCGGTTTGAGAAAATATAGCATCTAAACAATTCACTACATTGCTGTTTCACCATCATAAACTAAAGAAATATGAACATTTCAAATTTCTTCCTCCTTATAGCTATATTAATTTTTCAAAAATAAAATCACAAGCTTTAACTAAATAGCAGATATACCAGTTACACACCATGCACAATTATATCTTCTACAGTCCATATGATGTGTTTTTGTGAATATTAAACATGAGAAGCAAATGAGTATGTGCTCCTTTCTACAGGGTCAATTGAACCATAAATCTGGTGATTCGATGTTGTTAATTAATGTTTGACATTCGAGAATGTAATTATTATGAGAAAGTTAAAGTTTTGAAATTCTTTTAAAAAAAATTTAAAAACAGTTACACATAGTGATTTAAAAATCTATATTCAAACTAGAACGTGATATTAAAATGTTGATGAGGTTAAGAATAAAATATATTCAATTTATCAAATTTAAATATATTCAATTTATTCTCTCAAATTTTTAATTATTATATGATAACAAACCAATCAAACTTATTATTCTAAACTATTTATCATGTTTCAATTCCATTATTACAACTTAGATGAAGTTTAGTCATTTTTTGTTAAAATATACTTAGTATTAACTTAGATGAATACTTCTTGTCCAAATATATTATATGTAGAAATATTACTAGAATAATATCAAAAAAATCTTGAACAATGAACTAACTTAAAAGAATCTCCTACCTGACTTATATTTTACAACTATAGGTATTTGAAAGATTTTTTGAGCTAAAATAAAAGAGTGCTTTTATATTTTCCATCTATTGCAATTAGAGGAAAATTACAAAAATTTCCTACTTGTCATCTACATATATTTTACAACTATGGGTATTTGATTTTTTTTTTTGAGCTAAAATAAAAATGTACTTTTATATTTTCCATTATGAATTTAATATGCTATTCCAATATACAGTATAGTCAACAAGGATTTCATTCTATGATAGAAAATCTCAACAAGGATTTCATTCTCTAGAATAGGGTTTTGGGTATTTGAAAGATTCTTTTGAGTAAAATAGGGTAATCAAGGGAAAAGGTAGGAATCAATAGTATCAACCACCAAATACAAAAAACTCAAACCATAGGACCCTAATCTCAACAAGGATTTCAATCTATAGAACAGGGTTATGGGTATTCGAAAGATTTTTTTGAGGTAAACTAAAACATTACTTTTATATTTTTCATTATGAATTTAATAAGCTATTCCAATTACAAGAAATTATAAGAATCTTGCTTGTCATCTGCATATATTTTCCAATTATGGGTATTTGAAAAAAAAATTGAGCTAAAATAAAATAGTACTTTTATATTTTCCATTATGAACTTATTAGGCTATTCCAATTACAGGAAAATTACAAGTCATCTGCATATATTTTACAACTATGGGTATTTGAAAAAAAAATTGAGCTAAAATAAAAGAGTATTTTTCTATTTTCCATAATATCAACAAGGATTTCATTATGTAGAATAGGGTTATAAGTACAGTTGTAATAAAAAAAATTCTCAACAATGAAGCACAAATGAACATAGAAATATCAAATGATAAAATAATATTACCAACAATCTCTATACCATGGTTGAATCGCGTTCATTGCTCTTCTCCAATTTGTTTTATATCAAAGTTAGTAGTTCTAGTTCTCTCTAGCTAGCTCGGGTTGAAATGAAAGCAATAGGTCTCGTTTATAGAAAACCAAATTTAAATGAAGGGTCAAGATCAAATGATGAAAATCAATGGATAAGATTGCTTGAAAAGCAACGAAATAGGGTTAGGGAGAAAATAGGGTTTAGTTAGGGATGAATGGTGGAGATTAAAGGGTAATAAAACCTTATCAAGGGTGGAAATTAATAGAGATGTGAAGGGATAAGAATGGCACAAATAAAGAGAAGGGATAATGATGACACAGATAAAGAGGTTGTGGTGTAAATTAAATGATTATAAAAAAAAAAAATTAATTTAGAAGGGAAAGTGAATAATTAAATAATTAAAACAATTATTTAATTATAGAAGAAAGAGAAAATGTTGACTTTTAATAATAACAATTTAATTAAAAGCGAACAAAGTGTTAAATAATTAAAATAATTATTTAATAGTAAAAATGTGGAAAATAATTATGAAAGAAAAAGCTAATGAATAATTAAATAAATAAAACTTATTTAATTATGAAAGAAAAAGCTAATGAATAATTAAATAATTAATAATATTAAATTATTATTATTATTTTGGTAGGTTAGTCGCTACCATAGGGTAACGCCCAGAACATAGTTAAGACACGCGCGAATTGATTTTTTATTTGACCTTTATGTTAATAGTTCACATTAAGGCATATCGATCTGATTATTGTGCAAGGGACCCAACTTAGGTTTCATTTACCAGGCTTCCACTTGTCTAGGGTTTTAGTTTCATTGGCTAGCTCTACCCGATG